>PVKS010037902.1:0-18308 GCA_004027875.1 Aplodontia rufa
AAATATATGAGAAAATGCTCTACATCATTAGTTATAAGGGAAATGCAAATCAAAACTTCAATGAGATACCACCTCACTCCTGTTAAGAGTGGCAAAAATGAAAAATACAAACAACGATAGATGCTGGAGGGGCTGTGGAAAAGAGGAACACTGTTACACTGCTGGTGGGACTGCAAACTGGTTCAGCCACTATGGAAAGCAGTATGGAGAATCCTCAAAAAATTAAGGATGGAACCACCTTATGACCCAGCTATCCAACTCCTGGGTATTTTCCCAAAAGAGTTAGAATCAGGGTATTATAACGATGTGGCTTCATCAATGTTTATAGCAGCTCAATTTACTATAGCTAGATTATGGAACCAACCCAGATGTCCCTCATTTGACGAGTGGTTACAAAAGCTTTGGTACATATATACTATGGAATACTACTCGGCCATTAGAGAGGACAATATTATGTCTTTTGAAATCAAATGGATGGAGATAGATAGAATTATGCTTAGTGAATTCTCCCAAACTCAGAGACTCAAGGGCCGAATGGTTTCTCTCATCTGTTGATGCTAGCATATATGGGGAAGCAGTAGGTCTGACGGCTAACCTAACAAAACTGCAAACTGAATGACTTTCAGAGCATTAGGGGATGGCTCTATAGGATACTTGGAGGTGTAGGGAGGGGGATGGGGAGGGGGGAGGGTATATGAAGAACTCATAGGAGTCTGGAGATTGGGAAGATGGGGGAACCATCCCAGAAGCCGATGTCATTCCTCCACGAACTACCCATTTAACACATGAGTTCTTCTGGGGGAAACTGCAATAGGTAAAATCCAAGGTGGTCATCCATGATCTGGCTTTTCCCCTCGATAACAAAGTTTATATCCATTGATTGCTAATGTTTTGATAATGTTTCCCCCCCAACTGTATTTCTATATTCTTCTAATAAAAAAAATAAAAAATATGGTTGTAATTAATACATGCAGTATTATAAAGACAGAATAAGAAACATGTGAAAGCATTCTGATAAAAATAATTTTTTTAGTAGCAATATGCTGGATAAATGAGGAAAACGTAGGACAGAAATGATATTAATTTGATCCATTTCCTCTGCCCATAAGACTGGCTCCAGATACAGGCAGAATTGTGTTCCTAAATGCAAACCCCCTTAAAGTACACATGGAAAGTCAAATTCTGATTCTCTAAAAGAGACAGCCAGAAACCAAAGGACAAGGGCTGGAGTGGTGGCTCGGAGGTTATGGCACTTGCCCAGCATGTGCAAGTACACAGGTTCAAACCCCAGCACCCACATACACAACCAAGTGTTGGAGCAACGAAAGCCATGTGAAAAACTCAATGAAAATTGATTCTGTCTTTCTCACTCTCTCACTGTCCTTCTCTCTTTAAAAGAAAAAGAAAGAAAGAAAGAAAGAAACCAAAGGACAATACTGTGAAGGACAAAGGACAAAAATGTGTTATAAAGAAACTGATTGTGTTAATTGCCTGCCTTATTACAAAAGCATGAAAAACACAAACTAAAATCATTTAAATGATTAGTTATATTTAAAAATGCAGGTTTAGGGGCTGGAGCAGTGGCTCTGCAGTTATGGCACTTGCCTGGCATGCGCAAGTACGAGTGTTTGAACCCCAGCATCATGTACACAACTTAGTCTCAGAGCAACGAAGGCCATGTGAAAAGCTAAATAAAAATTGTTTCTGTCTCTCTCTCTCTCTCTCTCCCTGGCCCCTCTTTCTTTAAAAAAAAAAAAAAATGCAGTTTTAAGTGAAGAAATTAAAGAGTTAAGAAGAACTATTTGGCAGAAGTCAAATATAAAATTTTGAGTACACCATATTGTTCTTTAAAATGAAAGTATTCACAAAACTAAGAAATTAAGAGTAAAACATAATTCTGTTTAAAAATTCCCTGACTGAAAAAAGGACAGTGCTGGAACTGCAAACATGAATATATGAGAACTATTTGCTTTATTTTGCCACATAGAGCAATATAAGTAATGTTAAAAACAAAACAGGTCTTATATCAAAGAAAGCATGAAAGCAAAAAAGAAAGATAAATATGAGGGCTAAACAAAAAGTGCTCAGAAGGCCAATGTGGACCTTCTAATAATGAGTAATCAAGTATCCAAAGCCTAAAGGAAACCCTAAGCAAGTGGCTGCTGATTAAAAACAAAAAAACAGGGGCTGGAGCAGTGGCTCGGTGGTTACGGTGATTGCCCAGCATGCACAAGTACACGGGTTCAAACCCCAGCAACCCACGTATACAACTAAGTGTCAGAGCAACTAAAGCCATGTGAAAAACTCAATAAAGATTGATTCTGTCTCTCTCTCTCTCTCTCTCACTGTCCTTCTCTCTTTAAAAAACAAACAAACAAACAAACAAATAAAATAGCCTGGAAGACTAAATGAAGAAATAACTCCAGTGAACTAACTCCCAGGTAATTGTGCAGAATAGACTACAGACTATTTTCTTTTGGCCCACAGGAAATCCAGAGCCATAATATCTAATAGTTAATTTGGGGTGGTACTTAAGTAACTGCTAGAGTTTTCATTTTTTTTTAATAAATGTATACAACTAATAAGCATTATTTTAATAGGCTTTCCCATTAAAAAAATATAAACACGTAGACAGAGGCTCTGTGATTTGGTTATACATGTCAGTAAAATATCTAAATAGCTTAAGAAACTATCTGGCACCAAAGTATCACACTGCAAGTAGTTCCTAACCGTCACATTAAAAGAAGAAATAAGTCACTTCTGTAGACGCAGTTTTGCAAAACCACATACATGGGAAGCCAGCAAATACTTCACATGCTGCTTGCCAAAGGACCACAAAGACTGAATAATGCTCTCCCTCTGTTGCTGCCTCTATTCATGTGAGTTGGGTAACCATAAGTACTTACTGCTTGGGCGTAGGCACTGAGGGCTTGTTGGGAGATCTTAGGGTTCTGGCCAGTATTAAAATAAAGAGAAAGGTATGCATTTCCAAGAATATCTGAAAGAAAAAGAGCAGTGGACCATCTGAGCCCAAATCCAGGAAATGACCTATTTTGTTAGCCCTTGAAAGTCCCCACATATGACCCAAATCAGCATCACACTATTTAGTATAACCAAAATTCTAGTGGGATAAACTTGAACCCCCCACCCCACCTTCTAAAGAACTTGGATAAACTTTCCAAAAGCCCTACTTACTTATGTGGAAACATTTTTCTCCTCTATTGGATCAAAAGATTCAAAAGTGGAGGTGGGGGGTTGGGTGGGGATGTAGCTCAGTGGAAGAACACCTGCCTAGCATGTGTGAGGTCCTGGGTTTGATCCCCAGGACCATGCAAGGAAAAAGAAAAAAAGAATTCCAAGAATAGTGGTTCACCAAAATACCTTTTGGGTTTCTTTTAAACAAAGATTCTTTTAAAGTCAGATTCAACAAACAGGCTCTAGGTGATTCTGGTATGAAGCTATGATTAAGAACCGCTAATCTAGAAACTTGGGAGAGCACTCACACCAGGAGCGGCCATCGAGGACATCCATCTGCACAGCCATCTTGGCTTGTCGGACGCTGTCCATGACATAGTTAGAATGTTCATCTCCTGTGTCAGTCCGCAGCTGGCGAAGCACCATGGACAGGTTTTGCAGGGAGACTTTGTTCTTGCACTACAAATAGAAAAGACATACACTCAACCTTTCTGATTCTACCTCCCCTTTCCAGATATATTCTGACCTCAATCTTCTCTTAAATATAATTTTTCATCTTAATTCTTGCTGCTGTCTGCATCTTGGATGCCCAACAAGAAGGATCAGCTTGCTTGCTAATTTTTCTTCATTTCTTATCCACCCATGAACTTGATCACGTCACCTTTTTCCTTTCTCAGTTTCCCGTCCCAGATTTTCTCATCCAATTCAATTCCCCTACCTTTTTTCTCTCTGATTCTGTTCTCCTAGTTCAAATTCACTTCTGACCTGGTATTATTGTCCTAGAGAAATTCATAGAACCAAAGGAATTCCATCTTTCCCATACGTTTTCCAAGGGGATGGTGGGCAGCTCACATGGGTGAGGGCTCCTGAGAAGCAGGTGTGGGCAGCTGCAACATCGCCTTTCTTCCAGTAGACCTCACCCAGCTGGTTCCAGGCTTCAACCAGCTCAGGTTCCAGCTTCACAGCCTTTGACAGAAGCTCCTCAGCCTTAGAGCTGTATTCAGGAGTCACATTCAGTGCCTTCCCTGTTAGCATTAGAGCCTGTGCATTGCCCGGGACAGAACCTAGGAGGAAGGGGGAAAGATAAAGAAAAGCTGAAAAACCTGGGCAGTGGGAAAATCAGGGTAATTACCATCCCTCAAGAAATAACAGCATGCTAGCTCTAGGAATGGAAAGAGCTGAGGAAAATCTCTTTTCAGAGAACCATTTACAGAAAGCCAATTATGTGGAGAATACTACGTTAGGTACTGGGTAATGGAGAAAGCACTATTTCTACCCTAGATGGGCTTTTATAATCTGGCAGAAAGAAAAGACAAAACTTAATACATGGAAAATTAAAATAACAATGAAAAGCAGCACAGCACAGGATTCAATGAATGGGCTTTAAAAACTCCAGAGAAGAAAAGATGAGATTCTTCCCATTAGAAAATCACACAAACTGGGGGTGATTCTGGTTTAAGAACATATGCATATCATATTGTTATTTTATACGCATTTATGATTATACAATAATTTAACTCCTTAATAAAAATTTTAAAAGAAAATCATATAAACAAAGAGGCAGAAATACATGTGGCATATTCATGCAAGCATGGGTGTTCTAACCTGGATGAAACAAAAAGTTCCTGGATAAACAAGTAGTCAGAGATGAGGTTAGAAAAAAGAGTGAGACAAGGAGACTTAAATACCAGGTTAAGGAGGTTAGACTTCAGTCAACAGCAGGAATCCTTAAAAATAACTTGAGCAAAAAGGCAGACAAGAGGGGGCCAGGAGTCATGGTGCATGCATATAATCCCGTCTACTCGAGAGGGTGAGGCAGGAGGATCACAAAAGAATTAAATGAATTAAAGGAGAAAAATCAATTAAGGAGATTACTACAATACTTCAAGCAACAAGTATGCCTTTTTATGTCATACTATTTGCTATAATCAAACTTTAGGAAAAGTAGCTTAGGGATTGAAAGGTTGTTATCCTGCACAGAGGTCCTCAGAAGAAATAATCTATTCTACCAACCTATAATAGCCACCAACATGAAACCAGTCTACAGAAGGAAAACAAAACATTTCAGTGAAGGGCAGGGGGTAAATGCACTTCAGAACTCATACCCAATACTTGCTCTATCTGCTGCAAGGTCTTCTCCATCTCCTCACGCACATCCTGTTGCTTCTGCCCAGCATCTTCAACACTATGTGTCTCAAAATAGCAATCTCGAAATGAATAGAGCTGATCCACCAGTTCCTAGAAAGCAGAAAAATAGTACCATTAAGTTGGGAAAAAGCACCTGATCAGGAAATTTGAAACTGACTACCTACACTAGCTCTTGACCTAGAAATGCTCTTTCTTTTATCTCACCTAGGAATGCCACAACAGGCAGATGGACAAGTCTACGGTAATGCCACACATCATCAAAATGCCACAAATGATGAGGAAAGCATTCAGTATGGAGGGCATAGTCTCAAAGTTCAAAGTTATCCCATGCAGTCCCTGCACTGCAATGACAATTCTTCCTCCTAGCTCCAACAGGGCTTCCAATATGACTAAGCACTTCCCATACCACAATCAGGAGTCAAGCACTTTGCAACTTGAGATAAACCAAAGTTAACAAGTTCATTCCATCTAGTTATGGTCCCCAAAGAATAAAACTTTTAAATTTACCCTTAGAACTGGACTTCCTAAACCCAGTTGTAGAGCACTTGCCTAGCATGTGGAAGGCCATACTCTGATCCTCAGTATAGCCAAAAAAAAAATTTAAAACTGGACTTCCCAACAGAAACAATTTTATCCCTGATTTTTCATATGCTGATATCTGAAAACACATGACCTTTCTGAATATGATAAACATGTAAGAAAGGCATTGTTTTTCACCACCAACAGTCCAATGTGAACTTGGTAATCTTGGTATTTTGGCAGGTTTTGTTGTTGCTGTTGTTTTTTTGTTTGTTTTTCTTCAGCACTGGGGATTGAATCAGAGTCTTGCTCATGCTAAGCAAGCTGCTCAGCAGCTCTACCACTGAGCTACATCCCCAGCTCTAAGGTTTTGTTTCTTAAAATGCCTGTGTTTTGTTTGGGTTTTGCCAAGTCATCTTTTGGCTCTCCAGCATTATCTGCAAGTAAATGTTCTCTTTCCTGTTTGAATTATCTCTGAGTCTTCCTGTGAAACTTTTTCACTATCTATTCTTTCCTGAAACCAAACAGCAACAGAAACATATAGACCAATCCAATCGAGTTTTATCAACTTCCACAACAAATTCATCTACCTAGGGCCACCCTGGACTAAAGCAGTTTCATTACTTGTATTACTGTAACAGTTTTGTTTTTTGTGGTTTTTTTTTTAAAGAGAGGGACAGTGAGATAGAGAAAGAGAGAATCAACTTTAGTTTTTCATGTGGCTTTCATTGTTACGATACTTCATCATATACATGGTGTTGGGGTTCAAACCTGCATCCTCAGGCATGCCAGACAAGCGCAGCAACCTCTGAGCCACTGCTCCAGCCCCTCTAATAGCTTCCTAAATAATCACTCTCCTTCTACCCTCTCCCATTCTCTTTACTGTGGCCAGAGTAATCTGGTAAAAATGTATATCATATCACAAACCCTTAGTTTCCAACTGCAGATAGAATAAAATCCAACTCCTTACCGTAGCTTACAACACTTGATCTGACTTCCCACAACCTACCATGCCACAAATTCCACTTCCTACCACCCTCCCTCCTCTAATACTGAAGCCACACTAGCCATCATTCAGCTCCTCAAAGCCATCAGGCTTAATCCCACCTTGAGATCTTTACACATGCTTTTCCCTATGCCTCGACACTCTTTCCTCAGATCTCTGCATAACTCATTCCTGGACATTCTTTAGAGGTCAGCTCAAACGCCAACTTTTCAGAGCTTTCCCTATGAAATGCAAAATACTCTCCCCCACATATTAAATCACACCTTTGTTTTTCTTACGGTACCTATCATTTGATATTATGTGACCTATTCGTTGTCTATTTTCTGTCTTTACCACTGGAATGAAAGCTCCGTAATACAAGGGGCTTTGTTTTGTTTAGAGCTACACCTGAACATTAGAACAGGGATTGGATCATGATAGGTTCTCTTTACTCATATTGATTTAATTCATGTATATCATACCTGTCTCTAACAAATACATGTGCTATATTTAATCTAAAATCCTACCCAGGATAAAGAGCATGGACTAGCAGCTTCTGCAATTTTGTTTTCAAATTTTCGTGTGTGAATTATTCCCAGGATACAGACTGAAGAACTCAAAATTCCATGCTTTTAACAAGCACCCCAAATAACGATGGTCTGTGAAACACACTTTGCGAAACATCATTTTATACATTCCCTCTATCCTAAAATCTACAACAATAAAAATCACAGCTTACAACCATCCCCATGGATTGCAACATCACTATCCAAACTTGTTCCTCTTTACCTCAGTATTCCCACCCCCAAGATACCCCAAGTATCCTCTCCCAAACCACAAAGGACATCTACCACAAACGAACCCAGGAAAAAGCAGTTCTCAGCACAAATTTCAGCCAATTTCTTTTGTCCTGCAAACAGCATGGCTACAAATTAGGAGTTCAAGCCAGGGTCTGTTTGTTTTCAGTTGTTAAAACAAACAAGAAATTGTTTGGTTTTTGTTTTGCTCGACTGAACATTTCTCTCTTATGGCAATATCAATATATATAATTTGTTAAATTCAAATAGGTGAATATAAAAAAAAAAGGTGAAAAACTTAATTTCATTCCAAATAGGTTCATGGATAATCAGTGTTTAGAAGACGATTTCAGATTTTTTTCTGTACATATACATAATGTTTCTAATATGGAACCAGAATTGTGAATTTCTGACTTCAGCCATCACCCTAGGGAATAAACTGAAGTTAATCCAAGTCAGCTGCAAATACGATTAAAGTCCACACTCTAAAAGTGCTATTAACTTCCTCAAGAAACAAATCTCACTAACATTTAAACCTTTCAGTTAGAAGCCCTGAGGAAAATTACAAGCCTGCTCTAATCTCTAAGGTTTACATTGCTGTCTGAGTTTCTGAAATTTAAAGAAAATCTTGGGTCAAGCAACCGGATAACTCCTATCTACCAAGTTCAGCAGCCAAAAGCAAAAGCACCAGTGGACTAGGTGCAGCCTGAGGGCCACAGTGGTCCAAAACAATGAAAATCCAGACTGTGAAGTCGTGAGGGAAGGAGGCAGGATACCTGCGGTGCAGGCCACTGCTGTAATTGCTGCCAGCTTCAAACCAGACAGGTGCTAACAGAAACGCCTTTCCGGGGGTGAAGTAACACGTGAAGGTCAGGCAGCTCTGCATACACAGGGTACGCAGTTACGGGGCGGGGGCTTCCGTTATAAGAATGCACAGGAAAACAGTCGGGAGCCACAGATCCACCTCCGCAGCCCGGTCGGCAGCACCAGGGGCCCACACCCGAGCTGCGCCCGTCTGGGCCCGCGAAGCTTCCCCGGCGGGCTGCGGGGAGTTGTTATAGTAACCGCACCGACGCGCGCAGTGCCGGTGGGTGCCCTGGAATTCGCAGGCGCGGCAGAGCAAGGACTCCCTGCTTCCTCCCGAGGAACAGAAGCACACACCGGTTTTAACACAAGCCGCACCTGTAATTTCTGCAAGATGTGCTTAGCTTCCTCCTCTTCCTCAGCCATCATCCCCCAGCCAGACTCGGGTTCTCCGCCCTCAGTTTGTAACCACAGAGACGCGCACTCACGCCCATCACGGAGCCACAGCGACACCTAGGACGCGGGAGGCTTACCTGCACCTGAGGCTTTGCTCCGCCAAGGGGACCGCCTTCAGCTCCACCGCTTTTCATCTCGGGAGCTTTTCCCATGTTCTGCAAACAAAACGCCCTAAAATTACATGTGCACTTTCGTTTCATATCTTCCTTCTTATCAAGATAATACTCTAAAACAGAAGACAGGGACATGCCTGCACCACTTGAAACTTTGAAAAGAATATAGAAAAATGGTAACTTGTCTGAATCTTTTCCAGACTTTGCAGATTTTCATATACATGAGTAATTTTATCTTTTGGAATGCATTGTCTTAATACATCTACTGCACTTGGGATGGAATTATAAATCAGGCTGCACACTGGCATGGAATTGACTGTTTCCGCAAGGATACACAGAAAACAACGCCTCTAGAGAGGAAACGGGATGGGGACTGGGAACTGTGGATGGGCAAAGAGAATTCTTTTCACTGTGGTTTTTTGATGTTGTTTTTTGTTTTTTTTGTTTTTGGTTGGTTGGGTTTTTCCCCTTCAGTACTAGGGGCACTTGGGCACTTAACTAGTGAGCCACATCTCAACCCCCACCCCCTACCGTCTCCACCCCACCGCCACCCCCACCCACTTTATTTTTAAGACAGGCCTTGCTAAGTCCCTGAGGGTGGCTTTGAACTTGTGATCCTCAACCTCCGGAGTTGCTGGAATTACAGGCATGGGCCACCACACCTGGCTTTACTGTGTGCTCTTGAATTTTTTACCACATATAGGTACTACCTATTCAGAACTAAACAAAATGTTTAAATAAAAAATTATTTGCTTCCACATACAGTATCTCCAGACAGAGATACAAGACACAGGCAACAGTAACTGCTTTCAAAGAGTGAAACCAAGTGGCTGCGGGACAGAAATGGAAGGGAGAATTTGCTTTTTTTTTTTTTTTTAAAGAAAGGGGACAGGGGTTAGGGATTTAGCTCAGTGACAGAGCGCTTGCCTAGCAACACGCAAGGCTGAGTTCAGTCCTCAGCCCTGCAAAAAGAAAAAAGGGGACGGTGAGAAAGAAAGAAGCAATCTTAATTTTTCATGACTGTCATTCCTGGGACACTACGTTGTACACATGGTGCTGCGGTTTGAACTCACATATTCACACATGCCAGACAAGCTCCGGAACCACCAAGCCACCACTCCAGTCCCTACTCTATCCTATTTTGATACCTATTGAATTTGTGCTATGTGAATGTATTAAATTCTTGAAAAAAAATTTAAAGTGACATGTAATATTTCTGACAGCTTCTTTCCTTTTGTTTAGTCTTAATTATAGCTTACTTGTATTTCAAACTGATTCTGTGAAACTAACAAAGGAAGATGTGTTCCAGCAGAAATCATGAACCTACATAAAACCATTCCCTCACACCACTTTCCAACAAAACTCTAGGGAAGGAAAATACTTTGTATGGTAATCTATTTCCTAAAAAAATGGTATTGACATATAGTGTAACTGCAGTATAATCTATTCTAAACCACTAAAAGTCAACTTAAGAGTTAGAAAAGACTAACCATAATTTAATTGAAATCCTCATTTTACAGATTAAAAGCTAATGCCTAAAAAAGTTAACTCAATCTTGTACTACATGTTTATGGGAAAAAATCATAAATAGAACCCCAGTGTTTTATCTCCCCAACAATTATGCTTGAGTCTTGCCTTTAATAGGACCTATTTACTAAGACTGTCCTTCTTGGCTCTATATTTTAAATAACTAAATGTACTAACTTAACATCATTTAATTTCTGAAATAGTGGTCAGAAATGCTCTCTATTTAATAAAGGGAAACAAGGAATAAATCCTTAAAATCTTAACATAATCTCTTATGACCAATAGCATATAGTAAATTTCCTGAAACAAAAGTGCATTCTTAAATAGTTAACAGGCAACATTAGTAAAAAGGCAAAGAGGCAGTTTTATTTTTAAACAAATTACAAAAAAATCAACTTTACAAAATAAATTTATTAGTGTAAATTGTTTTAAATACAAGGAGGAGCTGGATATATATACATCAAATTGTTTCTTCACTAACATGAGTATACCTCTAAACAAGTCAATATGCTTGCAAATACATAAATACATGTGAGTAAATACATACATCCAAATAACAAGCCACAGATCAACCACCATTATCCAAGAAAAAAAGTTCATATAAATATACTGTAAATACTGCAAAATATCAATGGACACAATTATCTACATATATATGCATAAATATTGAGACCCCAAGTAACATGTAGACATACAACACTGGTACTAATATACATATGCATAAACACAGTTCACTCAGAAACAGAAACAGTGATCTACGGAGCACATAATAATGTTGTGACCTTTTCACCAGTAATAAAAACTCAACAGTACACACAGAAATTGAGATTAATAAAGTTCTCATGCTCTAAATAATAGAAACAAATGAACAAAATACGCACGTGTGCATGCGTGCACACGCACACACACCAGACACTAAAGCCAATCCCCTGCTACCCCTAAATATCCTAAGTCGAAAATGTGAAGATAACTTCAAAGACTTAACAGCATGGGAAGGTGGTTCACTTCGATCTAGAATTAAGATTATATGATAAATTAAATCACTAGAAGCAAACAGAAACATGAGCTAAATTCTTTTTACTTTGAAGGCTCTGCTAGAGACTTGTTGCTGCTCTAATTCATGGCTTTGAGAGGCAAAGCTAAAAAAGTTGCTGCTGGCTTCAGGTGCTGTGGGAGAACCCACAAAAAATGGTCTGAACTGGAAATCTACATCTCCACCACCCTGATTTTGAACAGGTGTATTGTCCAAAGGAAACTTGGAGTTGTTCCCTAGAGAAAAAAATTAGGGAAAAACATAAGCATTTATTTCCTCATAGATCCTTAGGAACAAAAAACAAAAGTCATTCAATAAACACTATAACAGTATTCAACTCCCATGAGATAGATAAAATACAGACCTAATACTAGATTAAAGAAAATGACCATAATATCCCCACCTCTCCCCATGACTACAGTATGTACTACACCTCTACGAGAGTTTCCAACCACAGCCAGAATTTCACTGCCAAAAGTTATCTGACGCAATGAAATATTTTTAAGAGGGCTAGAATTTACAACATCATAACTTTGTTTATTTGTATGTTATCTATTTCAAAGGAATCATCAAGATTACATATATACATATATACATATAATCTTCTGTCCCAGGTTTTTCAAGAATTTTTCATTTTTTTAGAACTGTGGATTGAACCCAAAGCCTCACACGTTAGACAAGCACTCCACCACTAAGCTACATCCCCAGCCCTGTTTATTTTACTTTGGTTACTTTCTTATTTTGAGACAGGGTCTCACTAAGTTGCCCAGGCTGACCTCCAACTGGGGATCCTCTTGCCTCAGTTTCCCAAGCACCTGGAATTACAGGTGTGTATCACCATGCCCAGCAAGGATTTTTTTTTTTTTTTAAAGAGAGAGGACAATGAGAGAGACAGAGAGAGAAAGAGAGAAACAACTTTATTTAGTTTTTCACATGGCCTTCGTTGCTCTAACACTTAGTTGTGTACGTGGTGCTGGGGTTTGAACCTGGGTCCTTGTGCTTGCCAGGCAAGCACCAAAACCAGTGAGCCACCGCGCCAGCCCCAGGATGATTTTTTTTAACCATTGTAATATACCCTCCAGAAAATATATAACAACTACAAAATATTGGCATGTATATATGTGGATCAAATAACAATCAGCATAGGCTTACAAAAAATCAGATAACAGATCTGATTAAATGCACATTTAACTACTTCCACTAGACCCTTCCTTGGATTTTATAGGATTTAAAGAGGAAAACACTGACTATATCTGCTTCAAGCTAAAAATGATAGCAAGAGATAAAAAAAGTGCATACAAAAAGAACAGAAAGTACTAGTGAACATGAACAAAATCAAAACAAATGTGGACAGTGACAAGAAAAAAATATCTGCAATATACAGTTGAATAACATTTTAGTTGACTAAATTATAATATAAAAGTAAGTGAAAGTTAGGCAGAAACTTTGTTTGAATTTTTATATCTGATATTCTTCATCTTATCACCTCACATCTTTTCTAGAACATCATCTCCTTTCCCATGAAATCTTTTTCTTCAGACTATAATAAATAATCAAAAAATAAGTAGGAAAATCCAGCACAAGAGACCTCACTTTTTTTGTATGTCAAAAGCAATTTTAGGGGCTGGAATGGTGGCTCAGCAGTTACAGTGCTTGCCTGGCATGGGTGAAGACCCAGGTTCAAACCCCAGCACCACATAAAGAGCAACAAAAGCCACATGAAAAACTAAATAAAAATTGATTCTCTCTTTCTCTTTCACTATCCCTCTCTCTTTAAAAAAAAAAATCCACTTATAATGAAAGCATAGCAAAAATCTATGGGGTTCTGTTGCATTAAGAATAGAATACAGGGGATGGAGCAATGGCTCAGTGGTTACAGCACTTGCCCGGCATGCACAAGTACACAGGTTCGAATCCCAGCACCCACATATACAAAAGTAACATATACAGAGTAACAAAAGCCAAGTGAAAAACTAAATAAAAAACAAAAATTGATTCTCTCTCTCTCTCTCTCTCTCTCACTATCCTTCTCTTTTAAAAAAAGTAGAATACAGGGGCTGGAATAATGGCTCAGCAGTTGGAGCACTTGTCTGGCATACACAAGGACACAAGTTCAAATTCCAGCACCACATATACAACTAAGTGTTGGAGAAACAAAGGCCAGATGAAAAAATAAACAGAATTCTCTCTTTCTCGCTCTCATTCTCTCCATCTCTCTTTTTTAAAAAAGAAAAAAAAAAGAATACAGGGGAGAACTCAGAAGAAATACAATATTCTACCTACAAGGTACCTAACAAGCAGAGTAAGTTGGTATTGTCTGAGATTGTGAACTTCCAGAGGGCAGTATTGCTATCTGGATTAACTTTATATCTCATTGTTTAGAATCATGCATAACAGACTGGCACAGGAAACGGATTCAACTAAATATCCGATGAGTAGATAAAAGAGTAATAAAAAGAATAAACCAACCAAATAACAGACAGTAATTTACAAGCTGTACTATCAGTATTGGCATGTGAAAGAAACTGAAACAAGACCTTTCCGGAGGATAACAAACAGTTAAGAATAAAGGCTATGTGATCTTGACCAAGTTACTTAACTTTCTATACCTTAGCTTTCTCATATGTAAAACAGGAATAAAAATAGTATCTACTTCACTGAGGTTTGCAAATTAAATGAATACATGTATGACACTTATAATAGTGTTTAGCACTCAGTAAGGAATCAGTAAGTGGCAGCTAAAATTCCTGCAACTAAGTAATTTGTAATATAAAATATAGTTTGTATATTTTTATCGTGCAAATATATTGAAGGTATACCATGAATGTAAACAAATATACTAGGTAAAAGAAATGATGTACAACCTGAGACATAGATGAAAAAATTCATAGCCTACTTACCATAGCTCTAGACCCTTGGGAGTTTCTACTCACTCTCGGGACAATGCAGAGCACAGTAAGAAAAATCATTGATTTGAAAAATAAATATTGGATAGTCAGGTATGGTGGCATAAGCCTATAATACTAGCTACTTGGGAGGCTAAGGCAAATTCAAGGCCAGTCTAGGCAACTTAACAAGATTGATCCAGAAATAAAATAAAAAGGGCTGGAGATATAGCTCAGCTCAGTGGTAGAACACTTGCATAGCACATGTGAGGCTCTAGGTTCAATAATCCCCAGTACAACAAAACAAAAAAAGAACACTGGAAATAACATGTCCTTTCTTACCTAATGGGAAGCCAAAAACACCAGACTGTGCTATCACAGATGGTTCAAGAGTGCTTTCTTGGTTAGCAATAGTGATATTCCGTAGCCTAAGGCTATCATAGAGGCCTTGGAGCTTTTGATACTGGCGATTGCGCTCCATAAGTTTCTCAGAGATATCACTGAACTTTTTCTTGTATTCTTCCAGCACTTTCTTCATGGAGGTAACCTCCCCCTTCATAGAGGTCAATTCTACATCCTTGCTCTGTATTTGCTGAGTATATATCTTCTCCATCTGTTTCAGATGGCCCTCAGCCTTGCTGAAATTGTATTCTTGATAGAGACGTTCCTGATGTACCTGTCTCAAGAAAGAAGAGATTATAAGGTAAGGAACACAGGTACAGGCTACATACCTAAGCATCAGAAAAACAAAAATCAGAAGAAAAAATAAATAAAATTGATTCTCTCTCTCTCCCTACTCTCTTTTAAAAAAAAAGAAAAAGATTAAAAGTCTCTCTCCACTCTATGAGAGACACTATTGAGAGAATAAAAAGATAAGCCACAGCCCAGGATAATATATTAGAAAAAGACATACCTGATAATGGGCACTCTCCAAAATATACAAAGAACACTTAAAAAAAAAGAAACAACCTGATTTAAAAATGGGCAAAAGTGGGACTGGAGTGGTGACTCAGCAATAGAGAGCTTGCCTGACATGTAAGAGCTCCTGGGATTGAATCCTAGTACCACATACACAACTGTGAGAGAAACAAAAACCAGATGAAAAAGTAAATAAAAATTGACTCTTTTTCCCTCCCTCTCTCTCTCTCCCCCCCTCCCTCCCTCCATCTCTCTTTAAAAAAAAAAAAAAAAAAGTGTTTGGGAGCACTGGAGGACATGCTGGCACATGCCTGTAATCCCAGAAACTCAGGAGGCTGAGGCAGGAGGATCGAAAGTTCAAAGCCAGCCTCAGCAATTTAGCAAGGCCCTAAGCAACTTAGTGAGACCCTGTCTTAAAATAAAATAAAAAGGACTGGGATGTTGCTCAGTGATTAAACACCCCTGCATTCAAATCCTGGTACTAAAAAAAAGGGCAAAAGTTCCCAAAAGACACCTCATATATATTACATGCCTAAAAATGACAACACAACATTATGGCAAGAATGTGGTGCAACAGAAAACTCTCACTCCTTCTTGATAAAAAGGCAAAATGGCACAGCCACTTTAATAAGACAGTTTGACAGTTTCTTACAAAATGAAACATATACAATATGAGTCAACAATCTCACAATATGGAATTCAAGCAAACAAGCTGAAAATATATGAACCTGCACATGAATGCTTATACCTGCTTTACTGATAATTACCAAAACTTAGAAACAACCAACATGTTTTTCAGTAGGTAAATGGATAAATGTGATACATCCAGAGGCTGGACATGGTGGCACATGTCTATAATCCCAGCAACTCAGGAGGCTGAGGAAGGAGGATCGCAGGTTCAAAGCCAACCGCAGCAACTTTAGCAAGACACTGTCTCAAAACAGAAAAATAAATAAAATATAATAAAATAGGCTGATGATGTGGCTCAATGGTTGAGCACCCCTGGGCTCAATCCTTAACTAGAAGTGATGAACAAGTATGCAGGTAATTACCTAAAGGATAAATAATAAAGATAAGCATAAGATACAAGAGCATGTAAGAGGGACACCTTACTTAGAAAAATATAATAAAAATAGTTACTTGACAGATGAAAAATACTTTCAGGAAGCATTATCATAAATGCATATGTAAGATGTACGAATATATTCAAAAACATAAAGTTCTCCACAGGAAAGTAAGAAAGCAGCAAAGGCAGAAATCACAAGGGAAAGAATTTTGGATATAAATTTGATGTCAACAATGCCCATTTTTTTAAATTTGGAAACAAATTATATAATGCAATCATTAAGATTATGATTACATCAGATATGCAAAAAAATCAATACATCCAAATATCAATAAAGACAAAAGATAAGTGAAAGAATTTTTACAGTGTTTGAGTTAGATATATAGAGAGAGAAATTCTTACAAACCAGTAAGGAAAAAAAACTATAGCACTTGAAACAAGCAAACTGAAACAAGCAAATCATAAATACATGGAAAAATACAAGAAATGTTCATTTAAGTTATCCAAGAAATGCAATGAGATTCTATTTTACCTATATCTAACTTGTGAGTAGAAGATGTAGAGAACTAAGCACACTTCTTGAGAGCAAACAAATAGACCTTACTGAAGGAGAATTTTTATTTATTTATTATTTATTTATTTATTTAAAAGAGAAGGACAGTGAGAGGGAGAGAGACAGAGAGAATCAATTTTTATTGAGTTTTTCGTATGGCTTTCGTTGCTCCGACACTTAGTTGTGTACATGGTTGCTAGGGTCTGAACCCATGTATTTGCACATGCTGGGCAAGCACCATAACCGCAGAGCTACCACTCCAGCCCCTAAAGGAGAATTTTTAAATACTACAATTAAAAAAAATCTTCAGGGCTAGGGATGTGGTAAAGTATTTATGTACATATGTACAAGGCCCTGAGTTTGATACACGACACTGCAAAAAATAAATGTATCTAGCTACTTTCAGAAATTTGATCTCAAATAATAAAAGATATAAATTTGACAAGAATGCGCCTCCCAGCATTTTATTAATAACTTGGAAACAAACTATAACAGAATACTACCATCAGAATTGTGATTATAGGGGCTGGAGCAGTGGCTGAGTGGTTGCGGCGCTTTCTCGGCATGTGCAAGTGTATGGGTTCATACCCCAGCAACCCATGTACACAACTAAGTGTCAGAGCAATGAAAGCCATGTGAAAAACTCAATTAAAAAAAAAAAAAAGAATTGTGATTATAGAGTATTTAACTGAAAAAAAAGTTGTTTGGTTTTTTTGGTATCAGCAATTGAACCCAGAGGCACTTAACCAGCTCTTTTTATATTTTATTTTGAGACAGGGTCTCGATAAGTTGCTTAGGACCTCACTAAGTTGCTGAAACTACCTTTGAACTTGGGATATTCCTGCTTCAGCCTCCCGAGCCCCTGGGATTACAGGTGTGCACCCAGTTGACTAAAAAGTATTTAACAAGGGCTGCAGCAGTTGCCGGGCTTGAGCAGTAGCTCAGCGGTTAAAGCACTTGCCTACCATGTGCACGGACATGGGTTCAAACCCCAGCACCACATCCACAACTAAGTGTCAAAGAAATGAAGGCCAGATGAGAAAAATAAAGTTGGTTCTTTCTCTCACTCTCTCTCTTTAAAAAGAAAAAAATTAACAAAATATTCATAAAAAATAACGTATTGTTCACCTTCTTTATTTGCATTTGCTTTTTTTTTTCCAGGGCTGAGGATCGAACTTGGGGCCTTGTGCGTGCTAGGCAAGCACTCTGTCACTGAGCTAAATCTCCAACATCCCTGCTTTTTATTTTTTGTGGTATTAGGGATCAAACTCATGGCCTCATGCAAGCTAGACAAGCTCTTTACCAAGCA
>PVKS010037903.1:0-18314 GCA_004027875.1 Aplodontia rufa
AAATCAATGCATTTTTCAGATTTTATCTTATATAACATGTTAGATATTTTTCTCCTTCACTTTGAAAATGTCATATTTCTTGTTTCAAAGTGGGGATAAGTATCTATCTTCTCTGCTCATTACCACATTACCACCCTAGATTGATCTAGAAAATTAAATCATTAATCTCTTCATTGATTTCCAAGTTTCTGGCACATCTCCATCCTCAATCTCCTTTTAATTTAATCTTCTTAAAACTTTAACCACTGGAGGAAAACAGAGCAAGCATTCAGGACATTGGTCTGGGCAAAGATTTTTTTTGGATATGACTCCAAAAACACAATCAATGAAACCAAATTTGAGAAATAGGATTACATTAAGCTGAAAAGCTTCTGCACAGCAAAGGAAAAAATAAGCAGAATTAAAAGGTAAATAATAAAGTAGAAGAATATAGTTTCAAAGTATTTATCCAATAGGGGATTAATAACCAGAATAAAAAAATAACTTTAAAAATCTTCAACAGGAAAAATAAAAATAGTACAGTTTTAAGTGGGCAAATTATCTGAATAGATGTTTCTCAAGACACAGATGGCAAACAAAAATATGAAAAAACGCTCTACATCAGCAGCCTTCATGGAATGCAAATCAAAACTACAAAGAGTTTATCATATCACCCCAGTTAGAATGCCTGTAATTAGAAAGACAAAAATGGCAAATTACCAGTGAGGAAATAGAGAATGCACTCCCTGTTGGTGGGAAATAAATAGTAATTATGGAAAAAAATATAAAGTTTCCTTGAAAAGCAAGAAATAGAACTATCATATGATCCTAGCAATTCCAATGATGCTATACATCAAAGGAAAATGAATTAGTGTATCAAAGAAATACATACCTGCACTCCCATTGATTATAGTTCTATTCATAGTAGCTAAGATACGGACTCAATCTAGATATGTGTGTCTATCACTGGATGACTGGGTTAAAATATGTGGTATATATACTATGGAATGTTATTCAGCTGTAAACACTAAAATTTTGCCTTTTGCAGTAACATGGATAGAACTGGTGAATGTTATATTCAGTGAAATAATATGTCATTCTCACAAAGACAAATAGCACAAGTTCTCACGCAGCCATTGATCTTGTGTAGAGTATAATAGATGCACACCACTGGAAAGTATTAGGGAGAGAGAAAGGGTGGTTAATAGGTACATGGTACAGTTGAATAGGAGTAATACTTTCTAGTATCCTGTAAGACATCAGGGTAAAAATGATTGACAGTAATTAATTTTATATTTCAAAATAACAAGTACAGAAGATTTTGAATGTTCTCCAAAGATGTGATAAATGTTTGAGGTAATGAATCCATCAATCATTCTGATCTAATTATTATGCATGTTATACATATATTGAAATATCACACTGTGCTCCTTGAATATATAAAATTATAATGTGCCAATTAAAGTTTTCTAAAACATTTTCTAGGTGTGGCAATGCATGCCTGTAATCCCAGTGACAATGTATGTTGAAGCAAGATTATCAGAAGTTTGGGCCAGCCTGGGATCCTGTTTTACAATTAAAAAAAATAAAAAATACTGGGGATGTAGCTCTGTGGTAAAGTATCCCTAGGTTTAATCCCTGGTTCTGCAAGTAAATAAATTAATCAGTTAAAATTAAATTAAAAATTAAACCACCTCTGCCTATTGTATTAAGTCCAAATTATTCATCTTGACATTTCTAATCTTGGATTACTCTGCCCAGCCAAAGTTCATCTTCCTTTTTGCCAAAAAGGAACTTTTATCTGAATTAGGAAAATACAAGTATTTGTGTCTATGTGCTATCATTTTCATTTCAAACCATGATATTTTTTTTTACTAGGCATTTCTCCATCTTCCACCTATCTGACTTCAAGTTTTCTTTAACAGCTCAATTCTATACCCACTTCCCCTCTGAAGCATCCTGTGATTTCTTCTCAGATCTTAGCAAATATTACAGCTTTTTAAGTGTAGGATTGGACTCAAATATCCACCACATATGTTTCCGTGTTTTATTTTCTTAAGTTTCCATTGGTTGGGTTACTTCTTTTGAGATCAGAAATTTAATTGACTGACTTATCACTCAGAGTCTGGGGTTCCTCCTCTTTGTCTTGAATTGATTGAATTGTGATGTAAGGCCACTCTGTTTGCCATGCCTTTCATGTTATCTTTATCTTTACCATAATCCAGCTGGAACCTTCCTTTGTTGATCTTCTACATCATGGAGGTGAGGTAGAGTGGAGTGGTTTTACTGAGCTGGACCAGGAGGCATATTGCAAGTTCATGCTGGTATCTTCCATTAACAGTGTCAGTCATAGAGATGAGGACTGAGCAGAGGGTTTAGGTTTGGTAATTTAAGAATTATTAGTTCATTTTGAAGTTGCAAGTCCAATAGAACAAACAGTAAAGTATAAATCCAGATTAAATTAGGTTAACTAGAAAATGGAAAGAACATCTATTAATTTATTTATGCAATCATTATTCATCAGCTAAATTATTATGGCTACCTTTAATATTTTTTTTAATTCTCCCAATCTTACATTCTTTCTTTTCCTAAATCTTTCTTACTTAGCTGATTATTTAGTACTTGCATAACGGAAATCTACTATATTATTTTCTTGTGTGAAATCAGCTGATGGTCTCTTAAATACTATGTACAGGATAAGATTCTGGCTTATCTGCAAAGCTCATAAAAAACATGATCCATTTCTCCAAAATCTTCTCATATCACTCCTTAACTCTTGCTAAATGTTACAAAAATACTGAACTTTTTATGATTAAAAAACCACAACGTTTAAAAACTTCATTACTAATCTAGAAAAAGATTGCCAAATGTTGTATGTCTCCTATGAAATAAAGTTCCTTGATCTGATCTAGGTGATGCATTCTTTCTACAAATTTCAGAAAATACCAGTTTGAAGAAGAAGGAATTCACAAGGATTCAGTCACAAAAATATAGATCATTGGAAATTCTAAGAAATAATGACCTAGTTTCTTTACTCCATAAATTATAAGGGGGAAAACCTTTAGATTGAAGGCCACTCAGTTCCTGATTCCCAAAAAACTAATGCAATATTCTCCAAGTGCTTGTCTGGAATTCTTCCTTCTTTTCTTTATTACATTTTCATTTTTCTCTAGAGCAGTGCTGGCAGAACAGGGCTGGCCAACAGTGCTTTTGACTGTGGTTGAGTTTTCTGTTTTCTGTGCAAATGGTAGCCACTAGCTAAATATGACATTGCACACTTGAAATGTGACTATGGCATCTGAGGAAACGCCTTTAAATTTTATTTAATTTTAATAAACTTATATTTACATTAAACAGTTACGTTTCATACCTCTGGTGTAGCACACTGCAGGTTAGAACTTGACCTAGTGCAGTGGGAGGGTCTGTTCTGAGTTCTAGTCCTTTGCAGGCTGCATTTGGCCTTCTGTGCTAAGAAATACTTGAAGATCAAATGAACTATGACTCTTGAACTTTGTCACTCATTCTGCTGTACCCCATTGATAAGTCTTCATGCAATGATTTTCTAGGAAAGGGAAGGATGAAAGATTCTCATTCATTTCCCCTTCTTTCACTAGTCACTTTGATTCTGTTGCGCCTGCTCTCAATTTTTCCCATTGTGCTAGTGATTTTAAAGTGAATCATGATTATGAATTAAGGATTAGGCCAGCCAGGTCACATGACCAGTCACAAAGGGGATTGCTACTACATTGATGACCTGGAGAACACTGAATTTAATTGGTGCTCAGAATACATAAGGTAATAACTCATATTTCCAGTTGTTCATGACTTTCATGACTCAGTCAGGTATAGGAAGACTTTCATTATTTCCTAATACTCTTATTTTTTTGGTTCTTATAACTGGTCATTTCATTTGCTTTGTGTTTCTATGAATTCTTTGATGGATGACAGCTTCTCCTAACAATTTCACTTCTTAGGATATTTATTTCTATTACTTAGCAAATTGACTCAATTGATCTTTGTATTATAATGTGAACTATTCATACATTTTCTTAATGAGACTGGGAATTTGTTCAACTATAATTTCAAAGAGAATCAAACTTTTAATCTTTGAGATTTAGATTACAGTGTTTACCAAAAAGTTTTATGGAAAATTACTTCTTCATTCTTGTGCTATGTTTTTTAACTCTTTATTTTCATTAATAATCTTGCTTTTTAAATTTTCACATGTGATATACACATAAAAATTCCATTTTTTGGTTTCAACTATGCCAAGAGGCAGTTGATGTCTTTGTGAGTGAATTATTTACTGAATATTTTTCTTAGAAATCATTTTATTTTCCCATAAATATGTGTAATTTTCATGTATAGATTTAAAATAAAAGCAATAAAATGATAAATGTATTTAAAATTTTGAATGGATATGTAATATCAATGCAGTTTCTCTTTTTTTAATTGAGAAATGTATTTGTTGAACAATCACACAAATTTTAACAAAATAATTTATAATGTATATAGATTCTGAAAATTGGATTTACTCCCAAGAGTGCCCTCCCCAATTACCCACTCTTATCCCTCCCTTCCCCTTCCCACAACATCTCTAAAAAAAGTATTAGGTTGTGTAACATTACATAATATCTGGATTTAACACCTGATAATAGACTACCTCTCTCAATGGCCAGGGTCTAGTTCCAGCCTCCACAGATGAGTGAAGACATTCGACCCTTGGTTTTCTGGGTTATGCTGATTTCACTCAGCATGATTTCTTCTACAGCCATCCATTTACTTTCAAAGGCTGCAATATCATTGTTTCTAATTGCTGTGGAAAATTCCATGGTATACATGTACCACAGCTTTTGGATCCATTCATCCAGTGAGGGACATCTGGGTTGTTTCCATGATTTAGCTATTGTACATTGAGCTGCTATGAACATAGATATTGCTATGTCACTATAATGTGCTGATTTTAAATCCCCTGGAAAGATACCTAGGAGTGGAATAGCAGGATCACATGGTGGTCTCATCCCTAATTTTTTGAGGATTCTCCACACTGCTTTCCAAAGGGGCTGTACTAGTCTGCAGCTCCACCAACAGTATGTTAGTGTGCCTATCTCTCCACAGCCCCTCCAGCATCTACTATTATTAATTTTCTTCATTTTTGCCATTTTGACTGATGTGAGATTATATCTTAATCTAGTTTTCCTTTGCATTTCTCTGATTACTAGTGATTTAGAGCACTTTCTCATGTATTCATTGGCTTGATCAATGTCTTCTGTTGAGAAGTTTCTATTTAGCTCTTTGGCCCATTTATTGATTGGGTTGTTTGTGTTTTTGTAGTTGAGGTTTTTGAGGATTTTGTAGATTCTGGATATGAGTCCCCTGTCCGAGGAATCATAGCCCATGATTCTCTCCATTTCCGTGGGAAACCTCTTGACTCTTTTTATTGTTTCCTTTGCAGTGCAAAAGCTTTTTAGCTTAATGGCATCCCATTCACTGATTTTTTACTTTACTTCCTTCACTTTAGGAGACATGTTGAGAAAGTCTTTGCCTACTCCCAAATGCTGAAGTGTTGGACCTAATTTGTCTTCTATCAGTTGCAAGGTAGCTGGTTTAATTCCTAGCTTCTTGATCCATTATGATTTGATTCTCAATGTAGTTTTTAATCTATTTTAAGATGCTGTAACTAAAATGGAAAACAATGATACCAGCAACTTCTGGTGACCCTACAGAAAAACAGGATCACTTATGCATTGCTATTGAGAACGTTCTATGATATGGCCACTATGGAAAATAGTTTGACAATTACTTTTAAAAATAGAATTGAACTTACCATGTGACATATCTCTTGCATACGTGGGTATTTACCCAGTAGAATTGAAGTCTTATTATCTTTATCTAATTTTTTTTAAAGATTGAAGAACAGTGAGGGGAAGAGAAAGAGGGAATCAATTTTATTTAGTTTTTCACAGGATTTTCATTGCTCCAACACTTTGTTGTATACATGGTGCTGGGGTTTGAACCCACATCCAAGTGCATGCCAGGCAAGTACCATAATCTCTGAGCCACCACTCCAGCCCCTGAAGACTTATTTTCACAAAGGAATTCATAGTAACTTTTGACCCAAAGTGGAAACTATAGTTATATAAATGGTTGTACCATAGAACATCCCTCACCAATAAAAAGAAATGAACTATTGATATGTGTAACAATTTGAATGAATCTCAAGGGAATTGTAATGATTGAAATTAAGCCAATGTAGAAGGATATACATTGTGTGATTATTGTTGTGTTTGTGAAATAGTATAATGATAAGAATGAAGAACAAGTTAGGAGTGTAGGGAGGGGATGGGTGTGGCTCTGAAAGCTAACATGAGGGAGTCTTGTAGAGTCTGAATGAGATCTGTGGATCACAGCAATGTCAATTTATTGGTTTTGATATTGTAATGTGTAGTTGTACATGATGTTAAGAATAAAGGAAACTGGGTTAAGATGTTAGGAATACTGTACCTGTTTCTTTGCAACCCAATGTGAATTTGTAATTATTTCAAAATGAGAAGATCTAAAAATATCATATTATAAATAATTTATCTCCTTTATAATGCTTGTGCTTATTTCTTTCGCCCCACTCAAAATTTACATGTAACTACTGTTATAAAACTAATATTTTCTGTAGAATTTAGACATTATAGAAGAATAAAATAAAATTTCTTTTCTTTCGGTAATTTATTTTAACTTCCTAAAAGTAATAATGTAAACATTTTTTTAAAAAATCATTGGGCATCTAGTACATGGTTTTCTAAACTTGGATAATCCATGGTGAGTAAGGCAATCTGACTTTGCTTGGAAATGGAAAATTAACTTTAGTCTAATTAATAAATAAGGCAAATTTAGCTATTAAAAATAAAGCAAGCAGGGCAATACAATGAAAAGTATGATGTGGAGACAAGAGATAAACATTAAGCAGAATGGCCAAGCAGGACCTGCTTCTGTAGATGACATTCACCTGACCTGAAAGACAATAGGAGCCAGCGAGATAGAAGTCTTAGACAAGATTCATTTTGAGAAAGGAAAACGGCTTGTAAAAAGTTCTAAGGTAGGGGCTGGAGTGGTGGCTTGGAGGTGATGGTGCTTGCCTGGCATGAGAGAGGATGCACCATGTGTCAGAACAATGAAAGCCACATGAAAAACTAAATAAAATTGATTCTCTCTTTTTCTCTCTCTCTTAAAAAAAAGCCCTAAGGTAGAACTGATGTGTTATGGTTTGAATGTGAGGTGACCCCCAAATCCCATGTGACAATGCAGTAAGGCTGAGGTGAAATGACTGGGTGACAAGATCCTTAACCCAGTCAGTGGATGGAGCCCCTGATAGGGATTAACTGGTACCTGTAGGCTGGTAGGTGTGGCTGGAGGGGAGGAGCCCTGGGGCGGTGCCTTTGGATATATATATATTTTGCATTTGGTGAATGAAGTTCCTCTCTCTGTTTCCTGGAGCCATGTGTTGAGCTGCTTTCCTCTGCCACACTCTTCTGCCATGATACCCAGCCTCACCTCAAGCCAGGAGGAATGCGGCTGGCTTTCTGTGTACAGAGGCCTCTGAAACCCTGAGCACAAAAATAAAATTTTCCTCCTAAAATTGTTCTTGTCAGGTCTTTTAGTTACAGCAGTGAAAAGCTAAGTAAAACACGAGGTTAGGAATAAGTAGAATTCTACTCAAATAGGGTGTAGTGAAGAGCGAGGTGAGGAGTAGTGAGAAGATCATCAAGGTCTCTAGAAGCACGGTAAACAGTGTGGATGATTATGAGTGAAGCTGTCACTAGAGCTGCTAGCCACAGCATGGCATACTGTGATCTTCACTGTTAAAAGATCAATTTGTTTATTGTGTAAGGAATGAATAATCCAAGGAGAATATAGTGGAAGCAGGGTGTTAAGAGCCAATAATAAAGTTAATGGTAGGAGGGAGAGAGAGAGGAAGAAACTATAGAGAGAGGAAAAAAAGCCAGCTGAAATAGTCCAGGCAAGAAATATGAAAGCTAGGTATTGGGGTTGCAGGAGGACAAGATTAGGATGCTGATGAAAATACATAGTTGGGTTACTGGGTGGAAGATTGTATTATCAACCAATGCAGGTAATACTGGAAAAAGAGCATTTTGCATCAGAAATGGCTAATTAATAGGTTCCATCTTGGATCTTATGCCTAAAAGACAAGCAGATGAAGGTAAATGGCAGGTAACTGAAATTCAGAAAAAGATCAAGACTGGAAATATCAATTTGAAAGTTAACATTCATGTATGTTACATAATAGCATGTCAATGGGTCAAGCACAGGTCATTAGTTTCAATTCTAGGTTTATTGAGGAATAAAGGAAATGGTGGTACTTAAATTATAATCTGACTGTGACTTTTGAAGATGTATGTGTATGCATGTACATCATTATTTTTAAGGTCTTTTCAATTTGCCATGGACTTGAGACTAGCAGCTTTTTGAATCCAAAATACCAGTAACATTTTGAACTTTCTTAGAAAAGTAAAGGAGAAAAAATTACATTATTCTTTGCTCAGGAAAAGTGGTAAATACTTTGTCTGGATGACTGGAATACTACAAGAAGACTAATTTTGACACTTTTTTGAGTATTGAAAGATGGATGAATTCTCCCAATATCTCAAGACGGAAAAAATACAAGATTTTCTAGATCTAGAACAGAATGAAAGTTTGATGAATAATATGAACAGACTTAAAATGACAATGTGACTGATTACACAGAGGTACTATGCTCAGATGTTCCTCATTTTTCACAATGTCAGAAAGGAAAGTACACAAGACTTAGAATATTAGTGCTCAATAGAAAGATACATTTCCCAGAATATAGACTTGTGTTGGAAAGCATAGCTGAAGTATGTTTTGGGCTGTATAACTCTTTCAAAGGAGTTACTTTAGGTGTGATGTCTCCTAAGAGAAGATATTTGGGACATATATATCCACAGATATAATTATATAAACATATATACTTATGTAAATATATATATATTTCTCTCTCAGAAAATATTAAATGAAAATCATGTGCTAAGTTCTATGCTCAGTAGTTCTTTTTTTTTTTTTAAGAGAGAAGGACAGTGAGAGAGACAGAGAAAGAGAGAAGCAACTTTATTTAGTTTTTCACATGGCCTCCGTTGCTCCAACACGTGTACCCGGTGCTGGGGTTTGAACCTGGGTCCTCATGTTTGCCAGGTAAGCACCGAAACCACTGAGCCACTGCTCCAGCCAGCTCAGTAGTTCTTGCAGGTATACTGTTTGGCATGATAGATTGGGCTTCCAATTAGACAATCAAATAAACAATGTTAGTAAAGGGTGAAGGGAAACTGTGCTGAAGGAGCTAATAATGTAGTCTAGATTGCTTGGAATAAGCTAAACAGGGAAACGTGCTGTCTAAAGTTGACACCTAAAGGTTAAGTAGACATTCTCCAGGAAGAGAATCAGGAAAAGTGTTTTATGCAGAATAAAAAGCAAGAGCAAAGTGGGGATTGATGGGTTCTGCAAATTCTTTCTGGTGGTAGAATTTCATAAACTGATCATTTCTTAGGTCCCTCATGCCGTCATAATGCTCTTGGCATTACTGCTTTCTTTGTGGCTTTGGAGTAAGCCACTACACCATTCTGCACCTCTTTTCTCATGTGATGAGTGAGAATTCAGGGATTTTTTCCCCAAAGAACATAATAGAATTGATGTAAATGCGTAGGAGTGAGCAATGGAATTGGAACACTGGGCATGAAATCAGCTGGCTCTGGCACACACGAGCTTGGTGAACTTACACTAGGCCCAAGATTCCTCTTTTAAAAATGTGAAGACATTTTAGGCTTATATTATTTTATATTATTTTCATCCTAAATTTATTTTTTGAAATACCTCTGGTATGGAAGAAATTGCTGAAGAGAACTGTTCTGTTCTGAGGTTTGAAAACTACCTCTCAAATCAAATAGTAAAAGCAAAAGTAAAACTCTCAAGAGTCAAGGACAGAGACATGAGCATGAGCAGAGATAGAAGGTTATGTTCCATCAACAGAAATGAGGAATTTAATTCCATTAGTGAGGAAAAAATATTCCTCTAGATCACTACCAACCATCACCAGCATTCAAATTCCAGCCTTATTTTAAAAAAACAAATATTCCTGGGCCCTAGCCCTAAAACACTGATTCAGGAGGTCTGACATGAGGTACATGAATCAGCTTTTCTAATAATTCCCAGGTGCTATTCACGTGACCAGGCCAGGGATCCTACTTGGAGATCCTTCCTTTAAAATAGTCATGTTCTAAGAAATGTTCTAGCTGCTGCTTTTAAATCAGCGAAGACAGCTATTTCTTCAGTTTCCAAGATTATTCTCCCATCAGTCTCAACTACTGATGGAAAATTCCATTAACCATTTTAAAATTCCAGTCTGTGTTCTAAGATCCCATCTTTATTGAGGTCTATTATTCAGTTATTATTAAAGTTAAGAAAATAACAAAGTAATCAGAAATCCTCAAGAATTCAAATTTGCTAAGCACAAGTGTTCATGCTTATTAAGAGTTAGAAAACCTTCTATAATTATTTTCTTTAGAATCTGAGTGACACAAAAAGTACAGCAGAGTTTGAATGGATATTCTATCTCCTCCTGGTTGCCTTTTTATGTTATTTGGTAATTCCCACTTCCAAAAGGTGAGAACCTACAGACTTATATTACCTCACTAAATCTTTCTTCCATTATACTATTACACTGATATAAAAAAACACTAATCTTAAGACATCAATTATTGATTCTCCATGAAACAAATATATTGACAACATCAGTGCAATTGATATTTCTATAATAGTCTAACGACAACATCAATTAACTTTGGAAAGGACTCAGTTCATCACCAAAATATCTTTATCTCTGCCTCTGCTGGTATTTATAATTTGCAATGAATTCTCAAATTAGGAAGAAATGACCAATGACTACAAATCATAGAAAGGACCAACTGGGAGATTTAGGGGTTACTTAACATGCTGTGTAGAAGAATGAAGAGTGGTGTTTTACTCAGCTTTTTCACCACTTTGATTGAAAATACCTGACAAGAAAAATTAGAGAAGGAAAAGTTTGTTTGGAGGCACTTGATTTCAGAGGTCTCAGTCCATAGAGGGTCAATTCCATTCCTTGGTGCTTGAGATGTGGCAGAACATCATGGCGGAAGCATGAGGCAGAGGAAAGCAGCTGGAAACATAGCACAAGGAAAGAGAGAGAGAGAGAGCAAGTGCACATGTGAGCATGGAGAGAGTTCTGTTCAACAAGGACAAGATATACACCCCAAAAGTATACCCCCAGTGACCCACCTCCTCCTGCCACACCCTACCTATCTACAGTTACCACCCAGTTAATATCTTTTAGGGGATTAATTCATTGATTAGGTTAAGTTTCTCATTACCCAATCACTAACTCATCTCTAAACCATAATAAATGAGGGCTTCAAACAATTTTAGTTTATTCAGGTAGAGCTGGAACTATTATTTGGGAAGCCTAATCATGTGGCTTTCTGAATTTCTTGAGTGTTTCTCATTATTTCTTTCACCCTATCACTATATTCTATTGTTCAATTCATTTTCCTATCCTATCCCCAACCAATAATCTGATTACTTTAAATACTTATTTCAACGAATCAAAGATGACAAACATTTTCTCAGGAACTTGTTAAGCCCCAGGAAAATAGTTAGCTTGTAAGTTTAAAGAGGATCTCCCTGAATGGAGAGTTTTTCTAAGTCCTATCTGTGACAGGTTTAATCTCTTAATTTAAATCGCATGAGATCTTAAATCTGGAACTATGTACCTCATCTCTCTTCCTTTCTCAGATTCCAACTATTATTAGCATGGACTTTTCTTGTTCAATAATAAATAGTTATATACTTTATGTTGACCCTTCAGTATATAAGGCTGTACAATGACATAACACAGGCTAACTGTTGTTCAATGTGACTAGAGTCCTGAGAAACTCCCCATCATGGACAAGGGTGAAGAGGAAAGGAACATTCCAAGGATTAAAGAAGATATAAGCCTTTAGCAGGAGGAATTGATAATAGGATAGCAGAGTAAAAGCTGTTTTATTGGACTAAAGATAGGATAATAAACAGAGCAGAGCATATTGATTCATTTAGTTTTCAGGTAATTTGAGGCCTCTAACCTGTGCTATAGTCATGGTGAACAATCTCCTCGTATCAGTTTTCCTATACATGCCAACTCCTTATTCTCCCATTTTTATCTTGACTTGCTCAACATGGAGACATTGCTTTGATGAAAGTAAATATTAGTTATTGCTCACTTAAGCCTGCTATATGCACACACAAAAGTGTTAACCCAATAAATAAAGCCTAATAATGTGATTTATATTTATCAGGTTAGACACCTTAGTAAATCAGGTATCATAGTAACAACTAAATTTAGTAGAAATAAGTAACAAATCAATAATAAATTAAATCTTCTGTCATCACTAATAGCAAAAACCTTGTATGTATAAAAATTAAGTTTACAAAGTGTTAACAGTTTACATGTTACCCTAACTGATGTCCACCATCATCTAATATAAGGGAGGAGATGATTACTCCCACTTTTTAGATAAGAAAGCTTTAGTGACATGCCCACATCTGTACCTGTAGTTCATAACAGGAAAGATCTGAAGTACATGTGGGCTTCTTTTATGCTTAAAGTACACAGAAAAATGTTGAAAGCATGAAGCTTTTAAATGTCTACTTTGTCTTAGTTTCTACAACAGCCTTATCTTTTTGTTCTTCTAATGTGGTATTGTTTTTTCTCTGTCTTTGCCAGTTCAATATCCCCTATCTGACTATTTAACATTGGAATTTTTCAGTATTCAACCTTGGTCTGTCTTCCAAAGTCATTACACACTCTGCTGGAACAATTTCTTCCATTCACATGGACTTGAAACTTCACCCATATACTAACAACTCAGGGGCAATTTATATCTACAACATTCTTCCGCATTCCAGTTATGACTACCATTCTTATATCACCATAAACCAGTGCAAATTTAATGGGTTCAACACTCACCTCAGAACTCTTATTTTCTGCCCACCTCACAACACTTTATTGAAACTTGTTCTTTATCCACTCTTCCCTGAATCAATAATGACACCATTATATAATTAGATGTCCATTTCCCAAACCAGGAATATAACAGTGACACCTTTTTTTCTTCACTTTTCATAACTAATCAGTAAGCCACAGCCCTACCGATCATGGAATCCAAACAAGATTCAAATCATTCCTCTTCCCAGCTCCATTACTATTAATATAATTCACATTGATACCAGTCCTTTTTAACTTACTCCATCAAATCTAATTTCAAAAAAGTATGTTATGGTTTTAGATATGGAGTGTGACCCAAAAGCTCCTGTGTGAGATAAATGAAAGAGCATCAAAAAGCAAATGGATTGGATTATGGGAATGCTAACATAATCAGTGGATTTGTCCACTGATATGGATTAATTGGGCAGCAACTATAGGAAGGTAGGCTGTGGCTGGAGTAGGTAGGTCACTGGGGACATGCCTTTGGGGTTTGTATTTTATCCGTGGTAGGTAGAACTCTCTCTTTGCTTTCTGATCACCATGTCCTCAGCTGCTTTCCTACTTTATACCCTTCCACCTGATGTTCTGCCTTACTTTGGGCCCAGAGCTATTGAGTTTGCCATCTATGGATGGAGACCTCTGAAACTATGACCCCAAATAAACTTTTTCTTCCTCTATGTTGTTCTCATCAGGTCTTTCGGTCGCAGCAGAGACAAAATCTGCCCAACACAGTTTAAGAAAACAACATTTTGAAAATGTTAGCTATGGCTGAGCATGGTAGTGCATGCCTGTAATCCCAGCAGCTAGAGAGACTGAGGCAGGAGGATCACAAGTTCAAAACTAGCCTCAGCAACTAAGTGAGGTGCTAAAAAACTTGGTGAGACTCTGTCTCAAAATAGAAAAAATAAAAATGGGCTGGGTATGTTGCTAAGTCATTAAGATCCTCTGGGTTCAATCCCTGGTACTAAGTAAATAAATAAATGAAAGAAAACATAAGCTAGGTCATTTTACTTTCTTTGCTTACAGACCTTGAATGAATGGCTTCCCTGTGGCTTTAGAGAGAGAAGCTGTTGACCTATCTTACAAGGCCCTTCTCCCATCAGGCTTCATTTCATGGCCCTCTTCTTCCTCTGTCCTTTCCTACATTCTTCACTTGTGCACACTGGCTTTCTCTCGATGTCTCCCAGGCATTGAGCTTGCCGTGCCCCTGAGCTTTTCTGCATGTGGATTCCTCTTCCAGCCTTGTCCATGTTGTTCACATCTTGTCACTCTGTAAGTCACAGTGTAAGTGCCTCTAACTTAGACAGATATATATATATATATATATATATATATATATATATATATATATATATCGCATTTGCATTTGAGCAAACAAACGCTTACATTTGTAGGGTTTATTGCATATTGAGCTGGAAATCAAGAAGCCTGGTATCTAATCTTTATTTTGAAACTAACAGGCCATGTAAACTGGAGTAATTCTTCCTCTTTGAGGGCTGTGGTTTCTTTATCTATACAAAACAGTAAAAATATTTATTTTCTGAATTTTTAGTCTCTAAAAAGCCCATACCTTTTACACAAGTGAAATTGAATCCACCAACCATGAATATACTGAAGAGGTCTATAAATGAAGGGAGAATGAGTTTATTTGGATCATCATGACATTTAGGAATGACATTTAGGTTGCTATTTTTGTACATTTAGGAGCAAATTTATGATTCTTTTTCCTGTCTTTGCCGCTTTCTTTTGCAAAACTATTCAATAAGATTAAAACATATACTAAATCATCATGAACCAATTGAATTTATATGTACATGTATAAGATCTCATGAGGTCCTTATCCTGAAGGGTAACTTGACCCAATAATTTAAATTCTGTTCTGAGATTTAAATGTATCATCTTTCTAGTCTATTTCTTCCATTCTTTTTAAATAAGGTCTGAGGCATTGAGTTTATGGAGATCATGATAATTATAAAATAATCCAAATAGTTATTTTATAGGCCATTAGTGGTCCCAGTAAGGAGGATTCTGTCCCATGCTTTTTTCTTTCTTAGAGTCTGTGTAGAAGATAATATAATAAAATAGACACCTTAGTCTTTATAAGTAAATGTTAAAACAAATCAATACCACTCAGAAAATAAAGCATTCTTTCTAAAATTTCAATGTTTATCTTTCACTGCAGTTACCATTCCTACATATGTTATCTTCTGTCTTAGCAAAGACTTTCTCTCCTTCTATTATAGATCACAGATGTTGGGCTAATAGTTTTATAAACTGGTCCTTACTTCTTGCTTTAAAATTGGTTCCACATTTACAGGAAGTTTTCGGAATCTTGCATGAACTCAAATATTTATGATTGTTGCTAACCTCAGAAATAAACAGGACTTTCCCTTTAAAGCACTAGGAGGCATTTTTTTTCATTAGGGTCTGGAAACTTCTTGGCTCTATTACTCAAGTTTGAGCTCATTTATCCTAAAATTATCTGGTAGTTGAGAAAACTAGACATTGGGAAGCCAGCCCTCCCACAGAAAGAAAGGGAAATTAGCAGTGAGTGGCAGGTCTCTGGCTCTGCAACCAAACCACTTACGCTCAGCTGCAAGAGTTCACATTAAATACAAGGTACTTTCCCTCTTTCCCTTGTGCCTAGGAGCAGGGTAGAGGAGAAGGTGTAACTTATTCCAGAATGGAATAGCCTGTAATAAGACAATTATGGTGAGTCCTTTTGCACTGTATGTAATTTTGCGTCATTTCCTTTGAAAAACTTTTTTAACTAGCAAAGTGTATGGTAAAGATCATGTATTTTGAGTTCCATTAAAACGGATTCAAATCTTAGCTCTCCTGCTCCAAGCTTTAATGCCCTCATCCACATATTGATGGCAGCACTGTGCATCTTACCAGAACAGCGTAAGACTAACAACCATGATGTCCTATATAAAATTCCTCTGGATATAATAAATGTTTACTAAAGTGTTGCTATAGTTATAGTTATTATTTTTACATATGAACTCTAAGATCCAACTTTCTAAACATAAGCATAGTTTTACCATGTGTATGTAGTAAGTAAAAGTGGGGAGTGTTTTTCCAACTATAGGGGTCTCTTATTATAAGAAAAAGATGCATAGCCTCTATGACAGTACTTAAGTTATTACATATTAATATAAAATGTTATTTTGACAATACTTAAGTTATTACATATTAATATATAATGTTTTCTGTTAACAAGTGTTAACTTTTGTTATATGTTAATAATATTATATGTTAATAATGACTTTGGCACTTACAAAAATTCCATGCCATTTCTTTCTTTCAGCTACTTACTGAGTACAGGTTGAATAAACAGTGTGTGTGATCATGTAAGTAGCAAAGTAATCCACTTTTGACTCTGTGATGAGACTTCTTTTCTCCTAATTTAAGAGCACAGTAATACCTTTCCAGAGCTTCAATAACAGTGCTTCATAATATGCATTGAATAAATATTCATTAAGTAAATTGATAATATTTTCATACCATTTTTATGATTGACTTGGAGGTTAATTGAAAAAAAAAGTACCTTTTCCAACAATATCTGGCAAGAAGGCAAAGAAAACAGGTCACTGTGGAACACTTACCTTACAATGAGGGAAAAATTGAGGCCGGAGGATCTACTCTGCAGCCATAGATTCCTAGCTCCGTACACAATAATGTTACAGACCTTTTACATGGTAGCTTTTAGCTATAGCAAACTGAATAAGAAATATGAGTACCAGAGACAAGTCACAGGTGATCATAAGTTTCCAGTTTATGCAGCACAGAGGATGATAAAGGCATTCATTGAGAAATAGAAAAATATTTAATAAGAGAAAATTCAGGGAGATTTGATAACAAGTTTAGTGTTAGAAGTCACTGTGAGTTCCGTGAACCATAGCATAGTTTTGTCTCAAAATTAAATTGAATGTCAGGTTGGGGAACAACAGACTAGATCCAAATTAGATTGTCACTGAGGCCACCTCTGTTTTTGAAACAATGGAGAAAGGGACCTGCAATTTCTAGATTTTGAACCAATGTGTATGCTGACACATTTACATATACTCTAGAGAAATAGAAATTACAAAGGATCATTGGCAATATACAACTATCACATTTATTTTGCATAGTCAATATTATTTCCAACAAATATTAAATTTGATATATGTCAAAATGCAATATAGTATATAATAACTCTCAGTGTAGACTGTGAAGCCAAACCACTGGGTGAACACTGACAGATACCAGCTTGGTCAAGTGATTGAAGTTTGGTGTGCTTCAATATCTTCATCAATAAAATGGAGCTAGCTGACAGGTGGCTAGGATGATCAAATTAAAAGCTTTATTCTTATAAATTGTTTAAACAATGTCTGGCACATCATAAAATCTCAGTAAATGTTAACTGTGACTGTAATGGGAATATGGGTGAAATGTTTTGGATACATCCAAGAAGGAAAATGTATTTATTCAGCAAAGATCAGGAAAGCTTAACTCTGAACTCCACTCCCTCAACCATTCTGTCTGCCTACCCATTCACATTTGTTCATTAATATTCACTCAGATGTCTTCCTTTTCTGTAAAGCCCTTAGGTCCGGCTCCCTCTTTTTATTTTTTAATTTGATGAATGACTCTACCCTCTGTGCTCTCTCTGGGTTCTGTATCTCATCATCATCTGCTTGTTTTTATTTATTGCATGCCTGCTTCCTTTACTGAACCAAGGTGGATTTTCTCTAGCTCAAGGTCAATGTTTTAACAACTTCCTATGCTAAATACCTACCCCAAATATTTGGCATGGTGCAACAGATTATTTCCACTGCATTGAAGTGTTAAATTCGCATTTAGATCAAATCTTAAAGTCCAAAGCTCTGTAAAAATTTATAATGAGAATAACAATGACTACTTACAATGTGCTAAGGAGTTTGTATGCAATATTAGTTCCTAGCCTCATTTAATATCATTCCCTTCTTACCCTTTCAGTCCCAACTTTGGTGAAATTGTCACTTGCATTGAATACTGAAGATTATCTGCTGAACATTTTAGAAACTTACAGTATATTAAATTTAAAGAAAAATATAAATGGAAAGGAGGAAAAATCTACCTGGGTACTTGCACTGTTGACTATTAACATTTTTTATTGCAACACAAACCAGGATGATGTAAAAATAGACAGATCAAAAACAAGGGCAGAACATCCATAGAAAGAAGTTTCCCCCCAATAAATGGAATTCCCACACTGGGTAATTATTTG
>PVKS010037904.1:0-18312 GCA_004027875.1 Aplodontia rufa
CATAGATTTTTGTATCAGGATGATATTAAATAGAGGAATATTTAAGAATCAGTTCCAAGTTGATGACAACTTTGAAAAATAAGTATATAATATTAAGCTACATTAAAATATTTAGATCTCAAGTTTAAAAAAAAGGAAAATTTTTGGCAACAAGCTTATTATCATTACAATCTTAATAATATTATTACATCCTTAATCAAAAAATGTAAATTATACAAGTTAATGAAGTTCTAGATACTTGCTGCTTTTTTAAATGTTTTATATAACAATATGAGAAGCTGGAATGTCACTTCAAGCATTATCAATGCCATTGCCCTTCCTACAATTCCTGAAGCTGTAATTGGTAAATTTCAAAAGAACTCTGCCAATCAGATATACACACCATGAATTAAAAGTAAAACGCTCTCTTGTCAAGGCATTTATACCTGGAAGCCGAATCTGAAAACCACAAATTCCTGACGTCAACAGAAATGGAAAAGTGGAAAAGCACATACCCTAAGTAAGAGAAATTCTGGTTTCACAAAGTCCAGCAAGTACATGGTATCAGGAGCTCGGAGCCAGTCTGCGATGGATCTGTTGGAGGAAGGCACTAGTGGGGTTGTGCTCACACAGAGAGAAGGTAATCAAGCATCCATCCTGACACACTTCAACACGTTTCTTCCCACTCTGCCAATCATCTACTTTTTCCCATAAGATGGTACACTCTAACAGAGTATTTATTATATATGCACTGCGTCTTACAACAATGTAAGTTCCCTGAGAGCAGATGTTTTCAGTTTTGTGCTGTTCACCGAAATGTCCCCAGTGCCAATGCCAAGAAAGCACTGACATCCACATTCATCCAAACAGTAGATAAACGAATATTTTTACCACTCTGTTAGTTCTGCACACACTCACTCTTTCAAAGAGGAGGAATTCAGGACACTGAAAAGTTCTGTGCATCTTAGAATATTTCTTAAAAGACTTAAGCTGGGGCTGGAGCAGTGGCTCAGCGGTTATGGCATTTGCCCAGCATGAGCAAGTACACCGGTTCAAACCCCAGCACCCATGTACACAACTGAGTGTCAGAGCAACAAAAGCCATGTGAAAAAATCACTAAAAATTGATTCTCTCTCTCTGTCCTTCTCTCTTTAAAAAAAAAAAAAAAGAAGAAGAAGAAAAAGAAAAAAAGACTTATAACATGATAGAATGTCTCCTACCCAAATGAACTACTCTCCTATGCAAAATGTTAGATGGCTCAGCATGCACAAGGATGCAGTTCCAAACCCCAGTACCATGTATGCAACCAAGTGTTGGAGCATAAAAGGCTACATGAAAAACTAAATAAAATTGATTCTCTCTTTCTCTTTCTCACTGTCCCTCTCTTTCTTTAGAAAAAAATAAATGTTAGAATAAGTCAAAGGTTTACTTTCAAGTGTCAGCAATTAGAGGGGACTGAAAGGCAGGCTGGGCTGTCTTGTCATCAGCATAATTTCAGAGCTAAGCAGAATCATTTTTAAAAATAGTAATGAAGAAGCTGGAGAAGTGGCTCAGCAGTAGAGCACTTGCCTGGCAAGTGCAGGGACCCAGGTTCAAACCCCAGCACCACATACACAAGTTAAGTATTGGAAAAATAAAAACCAAATGAAAAAAATAAAAATTGACTCTCAAAAAAATAAAAATAAAAATGGTAACGAAGAACAGAATAATATTAAATATTTCTGGCTTAGCCAATCCTCACAATAATGTACATAATTAATGAAAAGAACTTAGGGCACTGTTTGAATGCCGGTGCCATCACTATACCACAGAAAAGAATAGAAATTGGCAGTTAGATTTAGTCCTCCACATCCTTGGGTTCTGCATACAACTGAAATGGAGAAAAAAAAAAACTACATCTGTTGAACATTTACAGCCCTTTGTTCTTGTGATTATTTTACAATGCATCACATGCTCTAAATAATTCAGTGAGGATTTAAAGTATACAGGAAGAAATGCATAAATTAGATGCAAATACCATGCCACTTTATATAAGAAACTTGAGCATGTGTGAGTGAACTTTAGTATCTGTAGGGCCCTGGAACCAATCCCCTGCAGATACCGAGGGACACAGGTATATAGTTAAATACCATTAAGACAGCAAAATGCATTTCTTTCTAAATAAAGCCTGTATAACTTAAAGAATTTAAGAGAATGAAAATCAGGTTGTTTTAGAAGAGGGGAAATTAACACCTAAGATATTACTGAGGTCAGAAAGGATGTCACACTGTCATAGCAAGGGTGAGCAAGGATACAAATACCTGTTATTGGTTTTTAAGTAGATCATAGCCAAAGCTAGAGTAGCACCTGGACAAGTCACATCCACATTTATGGTATCTCCTTCCTATTGAAAGAGAAGTCATTGATGTAAGAGTCTGAATTATGTTTCCAAATACTAATCTATGCTTAAAATTAGTATATCCACACTTGTTGGTATGGAAATCACTGTTATCAAGTTAACTTCTCAGGTCCTGGCACCCCGATCTGTTTCTGTATTTGGACTTACTTTAATCTGGTAACTTGGAGACTTATGCTTCTCCCTGTGCATTCCTGCTTGAAAGCGCCTATGACCTCCAACCATGTACTGATACAGCTGCTCAGGCACATTGAGATCAGACATACCTATCAAATTACTGCCGTGCTAGAAAACAAAATAACAGACATGAAGAGGACTCTTTTAGAACAAAATCCATAACACACACCCACGGCAAATGAAAGAATGCACTAACTTTAAAGCAGGGTACTTTGATTTCTTTCCAATTAAAATAAACATTACTCAAATTCATAAAAATTCATAATACTCAATTCATAAAAATTCTAAAATGTATATGGTCAAGTTCAAGTACTTTCATTTCATAAAATACATACAGGCTTCACAACAGTCAATGACCTTATAGTAAAAAGAAAAGATGAGCTTCATGACTGACACCTGGACTGTGCATACTTTCATTACTGTGAAACTTTCCAGTAACCATAACAACAACTAACTGAACATTTGCTCGGTGCCAGGCATATTTAACCTGAATTAACTCACTTAATTCAACAACCCTATCTGAAAACTACTCATAAGAATCCCATTTTATAGAAGAGGAAAGTGAGGTACAGAGAGATTAAGCCCAAGGTCACCCAGCTATTAAGTGCAGGATTACATGTAAAACAAGGCGGTAACTGTCCATAGGCAACATGGACTCAAACACTAGTTAGGACTGGAACTCAGGCCCTGACGCCCAGTATGACGCTTTCCCACTGTACCATCTGACTCTTTAGCTCAAGTGCCCCAATAGATGGACAAACACATGGTGGATTTTTAGAATGCAAGTAAGAAAACCTCATTCCATTAGAACTTTCTTTATGCCATTTAGTTAGACCATACACTACACTGGTGGTTCTTCAAGGGAACTACGTTCCATGTGAAACAATCCTTTAATGAAATGTTTGTGGTCATTTTGTATACATCCCTTGGATGAAATTAAGGATGAGTCAACCTGATATTGCATGTGTCACAAGCAAATGCTACAAAATGAACATCACAATGGCAAAAGAGGGTTAGGGTCTATTTCTAGCAACTACTCCAGACTCTGAGGGCTGCCCATCATATACATTTTCACTACTTTCTGTTTTCTATCAGAGTGGGCTGCCGATTCTTTACCTTATATCTTGAACTTTTTTCCCTGACTTCTTTTCTGAACACCTATATCTAAGCCAGGGGGAAGACATCTTTAAGCCCCACCACTCTTCATTACAATTTCTCTCCATTCATAAATCTGGTACTTTGAAAAATATCCAGAAGGAAGGATTGGGAATCAGGTTAAATCACAGCAGGGCAGAGTGGCATTTCGTGTTAAGAGCCAAGGTCATTCCTACAGACATGCAGATGCCCCCAGTGGAGCATGGGAAGGCACGTCGCAGCTTACCCCCAAGCAAACCATGCCCAGGGCCAGGCCAGCAGCTAAAGAGTATGACTCTCGGTCAGTGCAGTACTCCATCTCAGGACCAGGGGGCCGCCCTGCAGGGAAGAGAACACACTTTAAGCCAGCCTCCTAAGATTCCAGCACAGAAAGATTCTGTAGAACTGACTTTCAAGTTGCATAAGAGAAATGGGTTCAGTATGACTCCACTCAGAAAGTTGTGACACTATCACAAAAGGCACCCACAGCATCTCTTGATACATTCACGAACGCTTATACTGAATCTACGTAATACTGATCTCGACTATGATAAAATTTCTGTATGCTGACCCTGAAAGTGTGTCTGGATATAAATTTCACACTTTTAAAAAGTACTCTATAATTCTCACTCTACCCTTTAGGAAAACAAAATGTATTATGTATAAACACCCCTCCCCGCTCCAAGAAAAGTTCAAATGCCTAGAATTTTATCTCCTGGGGAAAATGCAATTAAAAAGAAAAAATTATACAAAAACAGAGCAATATTTATACATAACAGCAAAGAATTAGAGACAACCTAAGAAGTCCTAAAGATAGAAATGATTAGGCATCTTTACAAGACATCAACTCAAAGTGATATTATACAATATAAATTAATTTTAAAAAACCATTTATGGGGCTGGAGTGGTTGCTCAGCGGTTACGGTGCTTGCCTGGCATGGGCAAGGATGCGGGTTTGAATCCCAGCACCACATACACAAGGAAGTGTCAGAGGAACGAAAGCCATATGAAAAACTAAATAAAACTGATTCTCTCTTTCTCTCACTGTCCCTCTCTTAAAAAAAAAAAAAAAACAAGAAAAAAAATTGGGGCTGAAGTCGTGGCTCGGCAGTTAGTGCTTACTAGGCATGCGTGAGTACATGAGTTCAAACCCCAGCAACACATACACAGCAAAGTCTCAGAGCAACGAAAGCCACATGAGAAACTAAAAAATTGTTTCTTTCTCTCTCTCTCACTGTCCCTCTCTCTTAAAAAAAAAAAAAATTACAACCATCAATCTTCAAAAGGCAGAGTATGTACAATCTAATGGTAATGGTGAAAAAGAGCATGATACACATATAAATCAAATTAATTCACAACATGAGAGATGTACGCTGTGGCTATAACAAGCTGTCAGTATCACTGAGCTGGAGAATGTTCACCTTGTAGATGAACAAGCTTCGAACAACAAGTGTTGGATAACTCCTGAATTAAACATTTCTCAGATCAACAATTTATGTTGTTATGTATTTTACTAACAGAAACATTTCAGTTTTGTGAATAATTTCTCTTATCATTACAGGAGACCCAATTATTAGTCCCAATATTCACTGCCCTACAATGCTATGTACAACCATCCTCTGGAAAACCATCCTCTAGTGGACCTGGCCACATGGCTGACTTTGGCGTAGAACCTCAACAGGAATAATGTATGCAAGAAACAAAACATGCTTGCACTAGTTGGTTCTCCCCACTGAGCACGTGTACACTTTCCAGTCACCGTTTCCTAAGCAATATACACGCTGGGTTTCATCAGCTCTCTAGAGATGGCTTAAAGCACATGGCAGGATGTGCACAGGCTCTAGGAAACAACCCCTTCCACTCCACTGCAAGTGCTACTGCCCAGCAGAACAAACATGGTGATACTAGGGACCAAAACAATCAACTCTGACTTTTAAGTGCTGGCCACAGCCAGGCACTGCCTGGAAAAGACACAGTGGATAAAATCACATGCTCAAATGTGATTAAGACCAGAGGCACCTCATATTGGAGTTCAGTTAATGGAGTGCCACATGAACACCCATCTAGTAATGTGCACAGTAACATCAGTCTTGGAAAACATTCCTCATAGACTACTGGTTATCATTCTGTGCTCATGAAAACGACTACCGTTTGTCCTTAATTAAGCAATTTTATTATGACTTCACTTTGGTTCACGTGAAGTGGGACATGTATGCCTATGACAATTTGGCACTGTTGACCCCATACCTATTTCTGCCAACAAGACTTCTGCAGTATGTCTGTGAGCTGTCCCTTGATATACAAGGCCAATGCCAACCACTGCAGCCACTTGAACGTTGTGAGGAACATCAAGCTCTGTGGATGTTGGGGGTAAGAGAGCAGGAATGTGAATGCTGAGAAGCCGAGTGATTGACATGTCCATGGTGCCCAGTTTTGCAGCAGAAACACCAAGCAGCAGTCCAATGCTTGTCATTTCATGGCCCTAAAATGGAAACAAAATGAAATTTATGAGTCACTACCCAAACAAATATATATTTGAAATACTGCCATCCATAAGAACTTTAGCAAAGACCGGCAGAGAAAGGCACTGAGAACATAGTGGCAAACTAAACAGCTAGTGTACAATAGAGGAAACGAAGTTAATCCATTACTGAAAAGTAGTAAGAGCCAGGTGTGGTGGCACACACCTACAATCCCAGTGACTAGGTAAACTGAGGCAGGAGGATCGCAAGTTCGAGGCCAGCCTCAGCAACTTAACAAGGGTCTACGAAACTTACTGAGATCCTATCTCAGAATTTAAAAAACTAATGTGTGTGTGTATAAAAAAGGGCTGGGGATGTAGCTCAGTGGTGAAGTGCCCCAAGTTCAATCCCACCAACAAAATAATAATAATGGAGAGAGGTGGAGGAGGAGGAGGCAGGAAGTACAGCTCAGTGGTAGAGCACTTCACTAACATGCACAAGGCAGCACCAGAAAAACAGGAAGAAAAAAGGAAAGAAAAGGGTAGTACAACAAAATTGAAAAAGTACAAAGTATCATCAGAGTATTTACAAAGGAGCCCAATTTAGATTAGGAAGGGCTAGAGGACTGTTAGGAAAGTAATCTCTAAAGAAGATGACATAAAGTTATAACAGGTCTCAAAGGATGAGCATTAATTACCCAAAAAAGGCAGGGAAGGGGCACTTGAGTTGAGGAGGAGCATTAAGAACGGCACGAGCGAGGCTAGAGCGAGGCTAGAGAATCGAGACGCATCATCCAGGCTCCCAGCAGAGCACTAACGGCCATGGAAGATCACAGAGTGGCTCTGCCAAGGGGAGTGGCACACACTGGCCTGCACCTTAGAAGAGCACTCTGCCTGCCATGGATAAATGGATCTAGGGGTACAAAAAGGAAGGGCCAGCCGAGCAATGAGGGCGGATGCAGCAGACAGGTGAGGTGCAGCACCAGCCCCAGAACACAAGCCTCACCTTGGTCAAGTAGTCATGGATGTTAAGAGTGGCCAGCTTGGTAAGGTGCCCATTCAGGCCCAGGGCCATGAGGAAGCCAGCATACTCGTTGGCCAACTCGGCGTGCTTGGGCTTGTTGTAAACGATCCACGCCGAGTCAATCTGGGAGGCTGGGGCTATCTTCAGGCCAGCAGCCACGCCATTGTGGAAGCTGGCCCAGCTTGTCATGTTGGGAGGCACATCAATGTTCCCACTGTTGAGGTCCACCGTTGTGTTCCGAGGAGGGGCACGCCCTGTCCAGCCAAGGCGAGTTTACAAGGAGAGAATAAAAATTCACAAAGTCAAAGTGTTCAATTAGATCTGTGAGGACAAGATTGTCCTTCCTGCATTCAAAACCCTTAGATTAGCCCCACAGCACCTGGAACAACAGGCTCTATGGCCACTTACACTTTCTATATGATGCAAGGTGGAAAAATCTTTTTTTTTTTTTTTTTTTTTTTTAAAGAAAGAGGGACAGGGGCTGGAGCAATGGTTCAGCAGTTATGGCGCTTGCCTGGCAAGTGCAAGTACCTGGGTTCAAACCCCAGCATCACATACACAATGAAGGCCACATGAAAAACTAAATAAAACTGATTCTTTTCTCACTCTCTCTTCAAAAAAAAAAAGAAAGAGGGACAGAGAGAGAAACAATTTTATTTAGTTTTTCATGTGGCCTTCATTGCTCTGAGGCTTCACTGTGTACATGCTGGGATTTGAACTCACGTATTTGCACATGCCAGACAAGTGCCGTAACTGCTGAGCCACTCACCACTCCAGCCCAAGGTGAAAACTCTTAACCACTCATTGACTGTCTTGCTAAAACACATTGGGTTGATAATAACTGGTACCAATTTAACTTTATACAGATCTGATTAGGATACTCATTGCTTTGAAATCTTTCAAACAGCAGGGAGCTTAACTGGGAATTAAAATGAGGATTCACATCACAGTTTAACTACATGAATAATAAATTTCAACAGCTGACTGATGATACTGATGTTAATTTCAAACATTCCATCCCATGTTTTTCTCTGGACATTAAAAAAATTAGACTTTAAGAAGAGACAAGGAACTTCATAAACCACCTGCTCTCTTTGTATGTGCCAATCCCTCTCCATGTGTAGACAGATTCCTAATGATATGCTGTTGTTAAAAATGCTGATTTGTTGGGGCTGGAGCGGTGGCTCAGTGGTTACAGCACTTGCCCAGCATGCGCAAGTACACGGGTTCAAACCCCAGCAACCCACGTACACAGCTGAGTGTCAGAGCAGCAAAAACCATGTGAAAAACTCAATAAAAATTGATTCTTTCTCTCTCTCTCTCTGTCCTTCTCTCTTAAAAAAAAAAAAAAACTAATTTGCACTTAGAGAAGGCTATATAAAAAGCATCTGTTTATTGACTTGTGTTACCCAGTGAACTACAAAGAACCATTCACTGAATTTAATGGCCAATATATTTAAAAGCAATACAAACTAAATGTTTGTGATTCTCCATGTGCAGTTTGAATTTTGTTTCTTTTTGTTTCTTGATTACTTTGGTTTTGATATATATTGTGTAAAGGCAAATGCTGAATTCCTTTTATATTCTGAATGTTCTATATTAGCTCAAGTCATTGATGGATATTTAAACTAAATATTCTAATTACTGCCGTTATCAGGTTCCTTAGCATTTTCAAAATACGGTCTTAAAAGACTTCTAAAAATTTATGCAAAATGAATTTTAAATAGTATTATTTGGGAGCTGGAGCACTGGCTCAGCACTATAGTACTTGCCTGGCATGCACAAGGATGCAGGTTCAAACCTCAGAACCACATACAAAACAAAGTGTCGGAGCAACGAAAGCCACATGAAAAACTAAAAAAAAAATGGGATTCTCTTTCACTGTCCCATTCTTTTATTTAAAAAAAAAAAAAGGTGTGTTATTGGTGTACACACACACGCAGCACAGCATCTGCTTACCCGTCAGGTTCAGCTTAGGAACAGGCAGGGGCTCTGTTGGAACAGGATGGGATGAAAACAAGGTGAACATCCCTCTCCCGACTGGAAGGGCCATCGTCCGCTGACACAACTGGAGCAATCTAGAATTAAAGTAAAAGCCAACAGATGAAGAACTTTAACACCAAGTACATCACCAGTAGGCAGGCATCTCAAAAGAAGGCACATGTGCAAGATGTCGGCTCACAGCACATCCATACGCGGACATGGGTGAACCACCCAAATCCACTCAACCCATGTCCTCGTTTTTAAGACTCCTGCTCCCATTAGGGACTCTCAAGGAGGCACATTTCCTGACTTTTGTTTGATATTTGCTCTGAATGAAACCCAGCTAGCCTATAAACCAACCAACACTCCCTAGGCGCTTAGAAAACTGAAATGTAAAATTCCACCCTGACGGATGCTAACCTCAAAGGAAAATAAGGAGCTTTATGGGTTTGTCGCTGTTGTTCTCTAGCTGCCTCCAGTGCAGGCAGCATCCTCCCCCCTTCCTTTTGCCAGCATTCCATCGACTCTCTCGTTTATACACAAAGAAAAGAAGTGAATGGATTCTAGGTCTCCAGGGGAAGCAGACACGGTTCACTCATGGCTAAGATCAACAGCAGCACTACCCCCACCAGCAGGCATGGTCAGGGTTAGAACCGCTGCTGAGGGCTGTACTGCAAAAGCAACCCACCACTCTAACTTGCTTCTCTGTTGAATTACTTTCCATGTAAGCCCTTAAAACAAGACAAAAAAAAATCAACAAATTTTGAAGTAGGCATTTACAACTTAGAAAAATGCTTTTAAAAGTTGTATCTGAGGGGCTGGAGCAGTGGCTCAGTGGTCACAGTGCTTGCCTGGCCTGTGTGAGTACATGGGTTCAAATCCCAGCACCACATACACAACAAAGTTTCCAAGCAATGAAGGCCACATGAAGAACTAAATAAAATTGATTCTTTCTCTCTTTCACTGTCCATCTCTCTTTAAAAAAAAAAAAAAATTGTATCTGAAAACATAAATATCCCTTCAGAGACTAACAAATGGGCTAACATTTTCTCTGCAGATGAAGCTGTAAGCACTCTCTCCCCCAATCACACACATATATAAATGCTTTTCTAGCTCTACAGAGGGGGTTATTTTACTGTTCTAAGATTCCTGGGAACACAGTCACATTAATTTGAAAACGGAAATTCAAGGCTGAGAAGCTGCATCTCAGAATTTTTTTTTTAGTGGAAACCTTATACATAACCCAATTCAATCTTGCAGAAGTCACAAAATTATAACATCTATAACAAGAATAGTGTGTCTCCTGAATCTAAGATGCCACTGACTAGATGCCTCATGATTCTCATGGAGTACTAAGAAAGAAACAATACACACACAAAAAAATGCAGCAAACTGAACTGACATCTATTGACTAAAACAAATGTTCTTATTTCAGAGATTTTTAAAGAGCAAAATAAATAAATAAATAGCACCTTAGAATCAATGTTCAGTCAGTGATACCGGCCAACTGTGCTGCATTTTGCGTGAACAAGGCGGTATTCTTCGTACTAAGTTAAGAACGACTCACTTGATGCAGATGGCACCTCACGAGGTATAAATGCTACATCCAAGCCTGACTGACAGCTGGAGAGACTGAGCAGCACCAGTGTTATCCAAAGCCACCCAGCAGACAGTGGCCACGCCTGGCTCTAGAGCCTCTGCTCTGCACTCAACTTCTGTCCCTCAGGCTGCTCGTTTACTGGTGATTAGTCCCTTGCCTCAATATGGAGAGGAAATTATGACTGACTCAGCTCCTCGGTAGCCTGTGGCCACTCACTCTGAAGCAGCACCTTTAGACAAAGTAAGGAGAACTAGAAAACAGTGGCAGAGGAATGACCAATAACAGAGAAAAGGCAGACAAAATAATAAGAGAGAACTAAAAAATATCAATGTCCAAAGGCAATGGCTCCGCAAGGTCACAGGCACGTGACGCTGGTTACTACAGGTCTAACGACTTACAAAGGGTATAACATTTGGAGTGTTTCTGCACAGAGGATTGTAGAATGTTACCCATGACACCAAGAAATTAAAAAAAAAAAACAAAAAACACAACACCTCATTTAAGTTTAACAGAAAAATACCCAAAATCTATTCCAGATTAAGACAGAGAAGAATGAGTTAGGCTCAGCTGTGTATCAAGAGGAGGAGGGTAGAACTATGTCCTCAAATGCCAAAGATAGTTTGAAAAACATCTGCAGTTTATTCAGGCCCAATGAAAACTTAAAATACATGGTTAATTTTTAACTTTGACTTTTAAAATCCTCTTGGGACTTCAAATGCTAAAAACCTTAAGGGAAAAAGAATGCAGTGAGACACTTGACAAAACGCTTGGCGGGAGACGATGTGCGCGGTCGTCACCTGTTCTCCTTCTCTTCAATGAACTCGTGGTCACTGAGCTCGGGGTACTGCACCACGTTGACGCGAACAGGGTGTGCGCTCTGCAGAAGCCTGCGTACATCCTGCACCCGTAAGTCCTCGCTCCATATCAAGGACATGACCTCATGATTCAGGTCATTCATGCCATCATCTTCCTCCTCAGCTTCTGTTCCTGAAGGAACGTCTGATGAGAGCACCTGGGTGACAGACTTCATTGTAATAATCATCGAACAAGCAGCGACACACTCATTCAACATGGGCTCACAGGCTAACGTACCACCCCTGCACCAAGACGGAAAGAATATTTTCCAGAGCAGGACTCTGGGGTTCCCAGGGCACACTGGGGCCCAGCCTGCACATATTCCGGTGGCCCAGGCAGGCCTCAAACTCCTAGGCTAAACTCATCCTCCTGCCTCAGCCCCCCAGTAAGAGCTACAAGAGCCACTGCCATGCCCGGTCCCTACAAGTCTTGTTAAAAATACTATAGTGCCTGTTCTTCACTGAACTGAGAGGAAATTTAAATTTAAATCTAGAACAAGTTAGGGGACTGAATGCACGGAGGAAAAAAAATTTAAATAAACTGTAAAAATCTATACCCTAGTCATTTTTAAAATGAGACCATCTCAGTGGACTCTGAACATGCTCACTATCCTATTAACTTAATACTGTCCGCTAATCGGTGCTTTCAACAGAATGGATCATGGTGGATTTTCACTTTTTTTTTTTCCTAAGTATGTTTCAAATAAAAATCTCTCAGAAAGAGATTAAAAATTTCTTGAGGCTGGAGCAGTGGCTCAGCAGTTATGGCGCTTACCTGGCATGCGGAAGTACACAGGTTCAAACTCCAGCACCACGTATACAACAAAGTGTTGGAGCAACAAAGGCCACATGAAAAACTAAATAAATTGATTCTTTCTCTCCCTCTCTCTCTCTCTCATTGTCCCTCTTGCTTAAAAAAAAAAAAATGAATGAATGAATAAAAATGTTCTTAAAAAATAAAGGATTGAGGAGGTTGATTCCTTGACTGCCTGCCACTTGCCCTCATAATCTCCCCAGGGGATTTAGGATGGGCTCCCCAGTTCAAATAACTCAGTCTGACTACAACACAGATGAACATTGCCTGGGACCTTTCACCTTCTCCCAAGAAGAGTGTTATACTCCTTTATAAAAACCTTAAATCCCTGGTAAAATGTTAAAAGTTTTGCAACAATTTATGTTGAAGCAAAAATGTTAGTCTAAAAATAACCAACATGAGCAGATAATCACTCTTGGTTCACAACAATTCACTGTGATTAAACTGTGTGACTCTGGAGGACCTAATATTAAAGGAAACCACAGTCAAGCCCTGCATAAGGATGTCTCTTTCAATGACAGACAGTGGTCCCAGGAGAGAACACTGCCTACCTAGCAGCATTGTGGCCCTGAGTCCTATGGAACTGCCCAAGGACACATTTCTCAGAACACATCCCACTGTCAGGTGATGACTGCATGTGCTCAGTGTGAGTGACCTAGAAAATACAAACCCACACTTCAGGTGAGGAACTGAAGTCAGATGGGATCAGTTACCTCAAGTAACTGAACAAATTGAATTTGAGTAAGATTATATAAGACGACATTTAGGAAACTGTTAAAGGGGTTGAACTACTCCCCTCACAGTAAAATTAATCTGAATGCTAAAGACCTTTTTTTGGTCAGGAAAAGAAGAACATCTTGTTAACAAAACAAGATTGGTTTTTTGCTTTAAATAGGGCAAATACTACTTCAACTAAAAAAAGTTGTTATTTTGATGCAGATTTGAAGCCATATGCCAGGACCCTGCTGAAGATGGGATCCCCAAGGAAATATTCTGGCACAGGCCAAGTTAGGCAAGTCTGGGCTGGGAGCAAGTTTTCAAGTAGGCTCTGAAGACTAAAAGCCCAAAACTTAACGACTTCTTATTAATAGTTACAATGTGCTGATTATTAGGTGATGTTTGTTCAAAGGCTATTAAGAGATGAGCCAAATTTCCAATTTTCTTAGGGACATGAACAAAGTAGAGGAGTCACCAGAGTGCATCCATTCCTGGCTCCTCCTTGATGAGGTACTATTTATTTTTAAAAGTTAACTAGGGTTCTGGAAGCTTCAGACATCTCTTAATTATTTATTGTGCTCATAGGGATCAAATCTAGGGCCTCGTGCATAATATTCTGCCACTGGGCTACGCCCACTTAACCTGTACATTTTTAACTGATATGTAATTGTATGTATTTGGGGGATTCGGTATGACATATCCCCCCCTAATATATATATATACACACATACGTATATATACATACACACACCTTGTGTAATGATCAGAGTAAATGCCGTTTCTATACCTCACATATCATTTCTTTGTGTTAGGAACATTAAAAATCCTCTCTACTAGCTATTTTGATAAAATCAATGAATTGTTGTCAAGAAAAAGATGTGTTCAATAATAAACCCCACCTGACATATAAAAGACAAATTTATATATATATATATATATATATATATATATCTGCAAAAAGATGTAAAGAAAAGTGGAGAACATTTCTAGTGTGCTGTTCTCTGAGGCTCTGAAACTGAACAGGGAACGTCTCCTGTTGCTACTCACAGATTTCCCTCTGGGTAAGTTTCCTTCGCAAGCCTGCTTGGAAAGATCCTGACGTCCAATCAAGAGACAGACAGGTTCTGGCCAGTCTGAAGCTGGTTGCTCCCGACAATGGTAAATTGCATCTCTGATAGGAAGAGCAACTCCAAAGGGAAGAGTTTCCAAATCTCTCAAAGTGAATCCTGAGGTGCAAGAGAGGCAAAAGGAGAGAGGATGGTAATTCCAAATTGCTACTTTCTCAATTATCCTCAGGCTGATCACCACCACACTTGTATCCTGACAAGAAATTCATTTTATTCATCTTACTACTATAACTAATGCCTTGACCTCAGAGATTACAAAAGATATGGAGAAAACACCTAAAAACCTACAGAAAAAGGCAATCCAATAGGAAACGCACTAAGGACCAACAGCCATTTCCCAGCAGAGGAAACGGGAATGGTGAATAAACATATGAAAAGACACTGCCTAAAGAGTGATCAGGGAAATGCAAATGAAAACCACTGGCAAATACAGCTTCACACTCACTGGCAGAAAGTACGCAGAGCAACAGGAATTCTCACCCACAGCTAATGCTGTGTATGCTGGACCAGCACAGAGAGAGAGGCCCACCCGTCTCGGCCTTCAGGAGCCAGACAGAAACGGGAGCACAGGTGCACCAACGCACAAGTACGAAAGCACTCAACAGCAACACTGCTTCATGACGGCAAGAAAGGGAGGGGAAGGGCCAAGTTCCACTGTCTGTCTCCACAGAATCACTACAGCTACTGCTCTGCGCTAACGCGGTTCACCCATGCTGACCAAAGGAAACCAGACAGAACACTTCTACATCTGTAGATTTACATAAGGTTCAATAACACATACTAAGCAACATATAAAAATGAAGAAACTATGAAGAAAAACAGGGGTAACCTGCAGGGAGCTGGGCAGTGAGGTGTGGGGGAAGAGGCACTGCCCAGCAGCAGATGTGCTGGGCCCTCAACTACACAGTAATGTTCCCTTAGCAAAGCCACGTGACAAGGACATCAACAGACATCAATACTAGCTTTCATGTTATTCTCTAAATATACACACTTCATATATTATTTTATATGTGTAATATATGTCATATTTAAAATTTTTTTAATCCAGACTAATGAGAATTTATTCTTCCTGCCTGTAATGATTTTCTAAATTTTATAATGCTATGCATTATTGGTAAGTTTAGAAAACTGATCAATTATTAAGGTGGAAAATATTTTCTTATTTAACACTTTCATTAAACATTAACTGATACAGAGATGGACTTAGGCAATGTTTTCCAACATAAGTATCCTATATGTAAACTCTAAGACAATTATTGCTATTTCCCAAGTGGCATACAAAAAGAACTGTGAAGCAAGGCCCTGGCTTCAATTCACACTGCCGACACACATACATACGCAAAAAAATACACCCGGAAAACTTCACGTAGAACATACTATAAATAAGAATTCAGAAACATACTGAAATATTCATTAATGCCTTACTTTTTAACATAGAACTCTTTGTGACATACTTGGGTTTTAAATCACATATTCATATTAGCAATTCTTTTTCAATTATTTACTTTTTAAAACACTTCTTTGGTATTTTACTTCATTTTAAACCTAGAAGAACAGGTTTCAGGAACAGAATACATAGACATTCTTTTCCAGCTGAATGTCTGCCACTGTGGTGCCTAACATCTCCAGCCTGCATCGTTCAAAAGCATACTCTCTATTGTTTACACCCACCCATTTCTCATATCTGAGTATCCCAAGGCTTCAAGTTCACATGTACAGAGAGTAGAGTTCTCCCGAATCCATGGCCACAGCCTCAACTGACCCACTGTGAAAAACGAGTCTTCCTACACACTGAGAGATAAAACGCTGGTCCCTCAGCTTTTCTGGCACAGAGGTTGTGAAACTGCCAGGAAAAGGAAACAGGTCTGAAGAAGCACAATCACAACGTGAGATCTGTTCCAAAGCCAGAGTCCCTCTCTCTTGCATCCCAGTCCTAGCTGGTCTGGGGGACGCAGGACCAGCCAGGAGGTAACAGCGAAGTTCTTACCTACACTGGTCATCCAAACAACTAACTTTTCAGCTAGGCTAGAAACGGATGTAGCATGCCGGAAACTAAATCTGTAAGAAAAGAAAATACAAATTAAAGAGAAGAGTAAAACAACACTGTTTTAAATTTTAAATATAAAAGTTCAAACAGAATAAAAGACCTGTTCTCTTCTTGTTCCACTTGCGACTTCTGGGGAGCTAAAAGGCAATAAAAATGAAACTTATTTTGACAGTGATCCTGGAAATGTGAATCCATTAACAAGTAACTCCTAAGAATAACAAAGTACACAGGAGCATGATAAACAGGAAGGTGTGATGATCTCCGTGAGGCTAACACAGTCCTCTTCATACATACTGAGAATAAAAGACTTGCCAGATTTTAATTATCTGAAAAAATCAGTAGTGGACTGTATACTAAAACAGCACTAGAGGCAAGACAGTCTCTAAAGCAAACACTTAAGAACATTTTAATTTCATTTCAAATCCAGTATTATTTATAAAAATTTGTTTCGGGAGGCCTAAAATTATACCAACTTACCTGAGGTTATTTTAGATAAATATTGTGGGGCTTCCTCAGAAATAGAGCTCTCATCACCAAGAATGTAGAGTGCAACACTCTGTACAAGGAGAAAAACACCTATTATTTTTAAACCCCTGAAATGTAATTAGGAAAAATCATAATGTAGACAAGTTTGTCCATTTCAGGTGTACAAGGTGGTGTGGACAAATGCTCTACAAGCAGGTAACCCTACCACACTCATAGTACAGAATATTTATTTGCGCTACACCAAAAAATTCCCTCTGCCCCTCCTTGTCGACTCCACGCAGCCCTGGAAGCTGCTCCTGTGTTTCCTTGCCCCACAGTTCTGCCCATCCTGCCACGCAACACAGATGGGATCTGAGCACACGTGGCCTTCTGGCCCTATACCTGCAACGCAGCATATAAACGCCTTACTGAGTGCAGCGACCCTCTGCTCCTGTGCACGCTGAGAAGTATTCCCTAACACAGGTGTGCCAAACTCTGCTGGCCTGACGGACACCTGGGTTGTCTCCAGTTCACAGCAAAACAGGAGAAAGACTGCCGGAAGCATTCGCATTCAGCTCTTTCCATAGGCAGGCGTTTGTAGGCAGTTTTCACTTCTCGTACAGAGGTCAATACCCGAAAGTAACACTGCTTTTGTGGTATATAGACGTTAAAGTTTAAGAGAAACTGCCAGGGGTTGGTGCGGTGGCTCGGCAGTCACGGCGCTGGCCTGGCATGCACAGGTACATGTGTTCAAACCCCAGCACCCACATACGCAACTAAGTGTCAGAGCAACAAAAGCCATGTGAAAAACTCAATAAAAATTGATTCTCTCCGTCTCTCTCTCTGTGTCCTTCTCTCTTAAAAAAAAAAAAAAAAAAGTTATCTCTTTAAAAAAAAAAAAAAACCTGCCAGTTTTCCGCAGTGCTGCATTGTTTTTCCTGCCCCACCAGCACCATACACGGGTTCAGTTGCTCCATATTCTCTCCAAACTTGCCCCAGTCATCCCAACAACCAACCCTAGACATCTGTCATATTTAACAGGCATCTAGACTTAACCTCACTTAAGCTTTCTTTTAAAATTAAAACTTTACATTTACTTACCAGCAACACCCAAATGAATTTGGGTGTTGAAAGTCATCCTCTAGAAAGAACCTAATTAATTTAAAATGTAAGGCCTCTGCTCACCCAAAAAAATACATATATATATTTTTTAATCATACTGCCAATTCAACACACCACCACAGAGATCTTTTTTGTTTTAATTTTTTTTTTTTTAGCAACCTTACAAGATTTTAACAAAACAATATAAAATGTGTATAAGATGTGTATATATTCTGGACATTGCAACTGTCCCCAGGAGTGCCCCCCCAATTACCCTCCCTTCCCCTTCCCGTTATAACTCTAAAAATAGTATTAAATTGTAAAGCATTACATCTTATCTGAATTTAACTCATGTTTCTAGACCAACTTTCTCATTGTCCAGGGTCTAGTCCCCACCTCCACAGATGAGTGGAGACAATCGACCCTTAAGATCG
>PVKS010037905.1:0-18313 GCA_004027875.1 Aplodontia rufa
TATATACAAATTTTTTTTGGTTTTTTTTCTGAGAATTTTATTTATTTATTTATTTTGTCTAGCCTTTGTTTCTTCAACACTTAGTTGAATACGGGGTGCTGGAGTTTGAACCCAGGACTTCATGTAGGCCAGGCAAGCGCTCCAACTGCTGAGTCTCTGCTCCACAGCCCATACAAATGTTTGTGGGTTTTTTGTTTTTTGTTTTCTGTTTTTGTTTTTTTTTTTAAGAGAGACACAGTGAAAGAGAGAATCAAATTTTATTTAGTTTTTCATGTTGTTTTCATTGCTCTAACTCTTCATTGTGTACATGGTGCTGGGGTTCAGACCTGAAGCACCGTAACTGCCAAAGCCACTGCTCCAGTCCAGGAGGACTGGTTATAACTCTTTTTGTGATGTTAGCCCTATAGGTGCTTAAATGCCGAGGTCTGCATTCTCAAATTGCTTACATAAGAGTCTAGTTTTCCAGACTCTGTCCCTGAGTTATGACTCCTAAGGGCAGAGATCTGCTGGCCCCCTGCTTGCTCTGATTCTTAAAGGCTGTGACTGCTGGCAGTATATGTCCCACTTTTCCTTTCCAGGAGATGCTTCTACAAGCCCACCTTTGTCCCAGACGACACCAAGTAAAGATGCTGATGATCAATCCAGGAAAAATATGACTGGCAAGAACCGAGGCAAGAGGAAAGCTGATGCCAGTTCTTCCCAAGACAGTGAATTGGAAGTATGAGAAGAAATTCATTTTAGTTACCATCATTGTTTTTTCTTCTTAAATTTATCAAAATATATCTAAAACAGAAGTAATGTGGTTGTATATTTTGTGACCTTTAGTTCCTATGTGAAATAAACTGCATTAGCCAAGTAAATTAGAAAAAATGGTAAGAAAAAGAAAGTTTCTCCATGTCCGTAACTTCCATATCACTTTCCAGTGTTTTTCACCAAAGCATTGAAGAAGCTTTGCTGAATTTAAGTAGCCAGGTGATTTTTTTTTTTTTTTAAGAGATTGAGGGACAGTGAGAGAGATAGAAAAAGAGAATCAGTTTTATTTAGTTTTTCATTGGGTCTTCATTGCTCTGGCACTTAGTTGTGTACATGGCCCTGGGGTTCGAACCGGCGTCCTTGCACATGCCAGGCAAGCACCAGAACTGCTGAGCCACCACTCCAGCCCCACCAGGTGATTTTTTAATGGACGGAACAGAAAAAACATTGCATGTTATTTGGAAAGCAGAAAGAGCTGCAGGTGATGTCATACTGTTCTCCATTTAGAAATCTAAAAAGAAAATGAGAGCTTCAAGCCCAAGTTTCTGTGAGACACACAGACAGATCTGGAAACTTCTTAATGACACTGGCACCAATTTATTCTGTCTGTAAGCATTATGTGGAATTTTTTTTTTTTAAGAGAGAGAGAATTAATTTTTATTTTTTTATCTGGCCTTTGTTTCCCTGACACTTAGTTGTGTATGTTGTGCTGGGGTTTGAACCCAGATCCTCACACATGCCAGGCAAGTGCTCCAACTGCTGAGCCACCGCTTCAACCCCTATGGGAATTTATTCTGGATATACATTTGACTTCATTATTAAAAAGACTAGGGGCGCTGTCTCTCTCTCTCTCTCTCTCTCTCTCTCTCTCTCTGACTGTCCTCCTCTAAAAATTTAAAACTAGAAAGATCAATTATTTTAACAATATTGGGATTTTATTTTTAATTTTTAATTAATTAATTATTAAAATTAAATAATTTTTAATTAATAATCAAAGGTGATTATTTAATAAAGGGAAAAAGATATATTTAAATATAAGTCCATTGATAGGTGCTCTTACAGGTAAATTGAAGCCATGTGTAGAACCCATCTTCCTTTATATTCCTGGAGAAGGAACAAAGGAAGAAGAAAGAGAAACTGAAATTCTGATATATTCCTTAGGAAAAACTGAGAACTCGCCCATCTTTTAAAATTGTAGTTAAATATACATAACAAAATTTTATTATTTTAACTATTTTAAGTGTAAAATTTAGTGTCACTATATACATTCACAGTATTAGATAACCACCACCATGGTATATTTCCAGAACTTTTTCAGATCTCTGCACCCATTAAGCCATAACTCCCCATATGCTCTTGTTCTCAACTACCATTTTATTTTCTGCTTCTATGAATTTGCCTATTCTAGATACTTTATGTAAGTGGAATCATATATTTATTCTTTTGCAACAGGCTTATTTCACTAAGCATAATGCTTTTAAAGTTCATCCATGTTGTAGCATGTATCAAAATTTCAGTTCTTTAAATGGCCGAATAATACTTGTATGTGTGTGTATCGCATTTTATCTCTTTATCTGTTGAAAGACACTTGGATTTTTCACCTTTGAGGTATTGTGAGTAATGCTATTTTGAACACTGTGTGCAGTAATCTGTTTGAGACCCAGCTTTCAGTTCATTTCCGTTACCCCAAGAATATAGGAGTGTTACTTTTGTTCATATTCTGTGTTTAGTCTTTTGAGGAACCGCCGTATCTTTCTACGGTTTTGTGAATACGTTCCTGCCTGCAGTTCTCGAAGGTTCCAGCTTGTCCACATCTTCATCACGCTTGTTACTTCCTTTTTTTTTCTTTGGTGATAGCCATCCTAACATACGTGAAGTGAAATCTCATTGTGGTTTTGATTTGTGTTTACCTAGAAGCTAATGATACGGAGTATCTTTCCATATGCTTTCAGGTCATTTATATATTTTCTTTGGAGAAATACCTATTCAAATCTTTTAAAACCATCCCCCCTCCTTTTTTTCTTCTTCTTTTTTTTTTTTTTTTTTTTTTTTTTTTTTTTTTTTTTTTTTTTTTTTTTTTTTTTTTTTTTTTTTTTTTTTTCCTGAGGTAGGGTCTTCCTAAGTTGCCCAGGCTGTTCTCATTGGACTCAGAATGGTTCTCCAGCCTCAGCTTCTGCAGAATCTGAGTCTGTAGGCATGTGCCATGGCACCTGGCTCTCTGGTTTTGGGGGGGTTGTTTGTTTTTGGTTGTTCTTGTTTTTGGGTTTTTTTTTTTCAGAGAGAGAAAGCCAGAGAATCAGTTTTATTTAGTTTTTCAGATGGCTTTCGTTGCTCAGACACTTCTTTGTGTACATGGCTCTGGGGTTTGAACTCGCGTACTCACACATGCCATGCAAGCACGGTAACTGCTGAGCCACTGCTCTAGCCCCTCCCATATATTCTTTTACTTCCTTGGCTAAATTTATTCCTAAGTATTTTGTTCCTTTTGATGCTATTTAGTGCTTTTTAAATTTCCTTTTCTCGGGGCTAGAGCGTTGGCTCAGAGGTTATAGCACTTGGCCTAGTATGCATGAGGATGTGGGTTTGAACCCCAGTACCACGTATACAACAAAGTATCAGAGCAAAGAAAGCGACATGAAAAACTAGATAAAATTTGATTTTTCTATCTCTTACTATCCCTCTCTCTTTAAAAAAAAAAAAGTTTCCTTATTACTTATTGCATGTATGCAGAAATACAACTGATTTGATTTCATGTTTTTTGTGTGTTCCTTACGATTTTTTACAAATAATATCATGTCATCTGCATACAGAGATAACTTTATTTTGTATTTGCAATTGGGGTGTCTTTTTTTCCCTTTTCTTACCAAAGTGCTCTGACTAGAACTTCTATTGTTACGTTGAATAAAAGTGATGAAAAGCATCCTAGCATATTCCTCTTCTCATGGGTAAAGCTTTTAGTGTTCTACAACTGAGTATGACCTTAATCTGTGGATTTTTCATGCACGGCCATTGTCATCTTAAAAACATTCCCTCCTACTCTTAGTTTATTTTTGTTGTTTTTTTTTTTTCACGAAAGAATGTTGAATTTTATCAATTGCATTTTTTGCATCAATTGAGCTTATGTATTTTTTCATCTTCTATTAACATATTACATTTATTTTTACATGTTAAATGAACCAAGAATTAATCCCACTTGGTCATAATGTATAATTGTTTTAATATGTTGCTGAATTGGGTTTGCTACCATTTTGTTAAAGATATTTGCATCAGTGTTCAAAGGGATATAGTTTTTTAAATTTCTGTAGTTTTCTGGCAGTGTAAGAACAGGGTGATGCTGGTTTCATTCCATGAATTAGTGTCCTTCGTCTTCAGTTTTTTTGGAAAAGTTTTGGAAAGATTGGTGTTAAATTATGTGTATATGGGTACGCTGGGGGTTAACCTTAGGCCTAGAACATGCTAGGCTTATACAGAGCTTGCCTGGCATGCTCAAGGATGTGGGTTCGAACCTCAGCACCGCGTACACAAAGAAGTGTCAGAGCAATGAAAGCCACATGAAAAACTAAATGAAATTGATTCTTTCTCTCACTGTCCCTCTCTCTTTAAAAAATAAATAAATAAATAAATAAATAAATAAATAAATAAACAAACTACCATTGAGCTATTCCCTATGCCCATAATACTTACTTGTTTGGTGCAATTGACAAATGAATCCATCAGGTCCTGGACTTTTCTTTGTTGGAATGTTTTAAATTATTGATTCATTCTCTTACAATTTGTATTCCTTAATCAGATTTTCTATTTCTTCTTGAGTTAGTTTAGGTAATTTGTGTTATGTATTTCTGGGAATTTCAGCATTTCATCTGGTTATCTAGTTTGTTGATACTTAACTTTTCATAGTATTTTCTTATAATCATTTTATTTCTATAAATATTACATCATTAGTGTGTCTGCTTTCATGTCTGATTTTAGTAATCTCAGTTTTCTCTGGGTTTTTTCTTCTTATTCTACTTGTCAGTTTTATAGTCTTGAAGATCCAGCTATTGGTTTTACTGGCTTTTCTCTGTTCTGTTTCTATTTTAACCATCTCTATTTTAACTTTATTTACTTCCTTCCACTGACTAGCTTGGTTTGCTCTTCTCTGTCTAGTCCCTTAAGGTGTACAATATGGTTTTAGATTTGAGATTACTCTTTTTCTTTTTGGTGCAGGGGATTTATTCCAGGGCCTGTGCTTGCAAGGCATAAATGCTGCCACCGCACTACACCCCAGCACTCTTTCTTTTTTAATATATGTACTTTCAGTTATAACATCACTTTTAGCACTGCTTTCACTATATCTCATCACTTTTAATATGTTACATTTGTGTTTCATTCATCTCAAGGTATTGTCTAATTTCAATTACAGTTTCTTCCCATTCGTTATTTTGATTGTATAAATTTAATTCCCCCAAGTTTATAAATTTTAGTATTTTCCTTCTGTAACTGATTTCTCATTTCTTCCCATTGTGATTGGAAGATACTCATTATGTTTTAATTTCCTCCCTTCAGCGGGTATTTCTGTGGGACTTGGATGAAACCATCATCATCTTCCACTCCCTTCTCACTGGATCCTATGCCCAGAAGTATGGAAAGGTAATTTGTGTAATTTTTCTTTTATTGTAGCTAGCCCTTCTCTGACTATATGAGCAAATAATTTTCTCTACTGCTTCATCTTACCCTATTAGCTTTTTTCCTTTTTCTTTTTCTTTTTTCTTTTTTTCTTGAAGGAGAGAGAGAGAGAAAAGGAAAGAATCATTTTTTTTCATCTGTCTTTTACTTCTCTGACAGTTAGTTGTGTATGTGGTTCTGGGGTTTGAATCCGGATCCTCACTCACGCCAGGCAAGTACTCCAACCACTGAGCCACTGCTCCAGTTCCTAGTTTTTAACTTTTTATGTAAAATTTCAGCAGATGGCTTGCACCAGGCAGACTATATGATCAAGGAGAGTTGATGGCAAAGCCAGATTCTAGACCTAGGACCAACACTGAAGGCTGAAATTATTTGATTAAGTTGTATTTTATAAAGATTAAAATATAGGAATGAGGCTGAAAACAGAGCAGAGTCTGAGGATTATATATTCCAAAGACTTGATTTGTTAGATGTTTTTTATTTTATTTTATTTTATTTTTGTAAAGACCTCTTTTCCAGCCTCAACAACTTTGTGATGCCCTAAGCAACTAGTGAGACTCTGTCTCAAAAGAAAAAATAAAACTGGCTGGGTTGTTTGTTCAGTGGTTAAGCACCAATATCTGGTACCAAAAAAATTTTTTTTAATACTTCTTTTTTGTTGTTTTGTTGTTGTTGTTGTTGTTTAAGAGAAAGAGGGGGAAAACATATTTTTAATTAGGTTTTCATTGCTCTAACACTTAGTTGTGTATGTGGTGCTGGGTGCAAAAACAGGTCCTTGGCGTGCCAGGCAAGCACCATAACTGCTGAGCCAACACTCCAGCCCCTTCTTAGATCTTTTTTAGTCACATGGGTTTTGTTCTGTTTTGTATTTTGGGTTTTGTGTTGTTTGTTTTCTGATTCTAGGAATTGAACTCAGGAGTACTCTAACACTGAGCAAGCTCTTTTAATTTTTATTTGGGGACAGGGGTTTGCTAGGTTTCCCAAGCTAGCCTTGAACTTGCAGTCCTCCTGCCTCAGCCTCCTGAGTTACTGGAATTATAGGTGTGTGTCAACACACCCAACACCTTAAGTCACTTTTTTTTTTGTACCAGGGATTGAACTCAGAGGCACTTAACCACAGAGCCACATCTCCAGCTCTTTCTGTTTTATTTATTTATTTGTTCACTTTGAGATAGGGCCTTGCTAGTTGCTGAGGAAACTTTGAACCGTGATCCTTGCATATGCCATGCACCAGCACCTTTTTTTTTAACGGAGAAAATGAGAGAGAGATAAAGGGAATCAATTTTATTTATTTTTTCATCTGGACTTTGCTTCTCAGGCAGTTGTTTATGTGGTGCTGGGGTTTGAACCCAGGTCCTTGCACATGTCAGGCAAGCGCTCCAACCTGAGTCACCACAAGCCCCGAGGCAGTCACTTTTTCTTTTTTTTAAAGACAGAGGGACAGTGAGAGAGAAACAACTTTATATTTAGTCTTTCATCTGTTTTTCTTTGCTCTAACACTTAGTTATGTATGTGGTACTGACGTTTGAACACCGGTCCTCGCAGGTGCCAGGCAAGTGCCATAACTCTGGGCCACTACTCCAGCTCCCCCAGGCAGTCACTTTTAAATGCCTAAACTGTGCATTGCATTTAGCCAAATATATGCTAGACATAGATCAATTAAATATATAGATAAAATATCTTTCTAAAATAGATTGCATGCTTTTTTAAAAATAAATATACCTGGGCTGGAGTGGTGGCTCGGTGGTTGCGGCGCTGAGGTTGAAATTATATGAGTAATACTTGAAGCTCTGTGTTGTTTGACCTTGACTCAAAATAACTTGAAATATTTGAACATCATAACCAGTACTGTGAGTACCAAGTCAAGCATCTTTTCCTCTTATTGTCTTCCAGGACCCAACAGTAGTGATTGGCTCAGGTTTAACCATGGAAGAAATGATTTTTGAAGTGGCTGATACACATCTATTTTTCAATGACTTAGAAGTAAGTTTTTAAAATTGTTTCAGTGATCCAGTGAGATGTTTTGTTCAGTAGCTATTTAGACTCAATACTTATTGAATTGGAAGATGCATGGTTAGACAGGGTAGGAAAGAGTCAGGGAGACAAGCTAGCAGCCACAGGTATACATAGTCTTAGAGGAATAATGTCATGGTTGGATCCACAGTCTTGATTCTTTCCCTTAGTTTTATTGGCCAAATTTTTCATTTTTGTTTGCTTATTTGGAAGTGATAATAGCATTAAAAGAAATGTCAACCCTTCAGGCAAAACACTGAAATATAAACCAATATTCTAATTTATTAATCAATATCAAATAATATATATAATAGGTTTGATTATTTGTACTCTTAAATTTGAAATTCTTCAGTTTAACCTTTTTAAAAGATAATCATGTATTCAGTGTATATAAATGGTTGCTCTAATTCACTGTATTTCTACAAATTTACTATCCATATATGAGTTAAGCTTGATATACAGAATCATTTTATAGTTAGGTACCAGGAAAATCAGGGAACACTAAGAACTTCATGGTAATTTTTTTTCTTTGACATTTGAGTTACCTTTGAGGTGAACATGGTATAGTAGAAGGAGCACAGACCTGGAGTCACAGGACCAGAGTGAGTTTCAAGTTGGGAAAGTTACATCCCCATCCTGGGCCACAGTTAAGTAGTCCTCCTACACAAGAAACTAATAGTTGTTCTGGCAAAGGGAATGGGTTGCTGGGAAACAGGAGAGACCAGACTTTTCACTTCGTGTCTTTGACTTCTAAACTATATGTTATGTACCACATACATAACAGTGAAGATTTTATAGTAAAACAAAATAACATTTTACAAACATAAAATAGTCCTACTTCTTGTTAAATGTAACCTAGTTCTATTCAACAGACAGTTCTCTAGCAAATTAATTTGACTCTAAACTCCATTGCTTTTGTCTAAATTCCATAATGCTTTAATTTTCCCTCAACTTCATGTGTTGATGATAAATTAGGACAGCATAGTTTTTATTCAACATTTATTGAAAACCTGCTATGTACCAATAATTATTGCCAAATTGTATTTGTAATGATTTTCTAGACATAGTCCTCACTCAGGACTGAAAGTACTGTGAAGAGTTTGACCTGAATGTGTTCCTGCCCCCGAGGTCAGTGGTTCTGAACTTTAGGGGGCATACGAATCACCTGGGGAGCTTCTTAAAAATGGAGATTCTAAGACTTCACTCCCAGAAATGCTGATTCAAGTAAGTCTGGGATGAACTCAAGAATATGCATTTTTAAAAAACTTCCCCAGAGGATTCTAATGTAGGTAGCTTCGTGGTATCAGAGGAGTACAGCCAACAAAGTTAGGCAGAGGGTGGCGTTTTGTGTTAGTAACATGCACTCGATAGGAGGAGCCTTGGATTAGAAGCAGAAGATAGAAGTTTTTTTTCTAGTTTCTTTTCTACCACTCCTGAGTTATGATCCTGAGAAAATCATTTTGCTTCCCTTTTAGAGTAGGAGATTGGCTTAGCTGAACTCTTCTTAAACCTATATTTGAATTTGTAATTTTCTGTTTCAGTCATTCTCACTTTTTATACAACATTCTACCACCATCTCTTTCATCTACAAAAACTTAATTGGGTACATGCTACGTAAGGTCACTGAACTAAATTAGAAGAATGAAAGAAGATATAAGATGTTGGTCCTGCCCCTAAAGGCCTGCTGAATATAACAGTATTTACAGTCTACCATAGGACATAGACATACCTGAAAGAATAGCTTATCCTCATGAGCTCCAGCAATGAACTGAGATAAGAGCAGAACTGAAGGATGAAGTGGTTAAGGAAGATGTCCTGAAGACTGTGGGATGTGTATCAGGTTGTAAAGGAAGGTATACAACAAAGCGGGGTGGTAAGTGTGAGCGATCCTCCACATGTAAGGGAGACTGAAAGGTATATCATTATCTTGCCATTGTACATGATCATTTTACAGTGTCATTATGGTGCTAGCACTTCCGCCTCCAACCCTGACTAAAATAGTGTTTTATCTTTTAACAGGAGTGTGACCAGGTGCATGTGGAAGATGTGGCTTCTGATGACAATGGCCAAGACTTGAGGTGATAAACACAGTGATGTTTTGAACATCAGTGCACCTGTGATGCACAAGATACTGTCTGGGCTTAGAGGAAAAGAAAGATGAAGAAGTCCACAGTGTATTAGAGGAGACAGAAGCATGCATAGTTAGCTATACCATGCAGTTCAAGGGGGTGACAGTAGAAAGTGTGATGGAGAACAGAGAAGAAAGCAATTCTGATGGGTGTAATGTTTTATTCTTTTACACAGATGAAATATTCTTCCCTGTGACTACTACTATTATCCTATGATCCACTCTGAAGCCCTTTTTCTTTCTTTTGTACATGTGGCTAACCAGTAGTTATCTATTTTGTGTCTTGGCAATTTTATTTTTTTCAGTATAGAATCTCACAGGCTATTTTGAATTCAGTCAGGCAGTTTAAAATATTTTCTTATGCAATATTAGTTCTGGCTTAAAAGAACTAGCCAGGCATAGTGGTACTTGCCTTAATCCCACTGACTTGCAAAGCCAAGGCAGAAGGATAGCAAATTCAAGGCCAGCCTCAGCAACTTAGCAAGATCATCCTATCTCAAGCACCCCTGAGTTCAATCCCCAGTTCCACAAAATAAAACAAAAATTAGCTATTTATCATCTCACAGTTTCTGTATGTCAGGAACTTGAAATCAGCTTTGCTAGGTAGTTAGCACCTCTGGAAATCAGGGGTTGGCTGGAGCTACAGTCATCTGAAGGCTTGACTGGAGCTGGAGGGCCTGCTTTGAGTCACTCAGATGTGACTGTTCCTTGCTGCACGTGCCTCTCCATGGAGATGCTCGAATATCCTCACACTATAGCTGACTTCTTCCAGAGCAAGTACTTGGAAGCCTGACACTGTCACTTTTACCAGTCTGCTTATATTCTAATTATAGCCAGTACCCATGGGGAGCAGAATTAGAAGAAAGGAGTATCAGAGAAATTGTAGAAATATTTTGGAGCAGCCAACGGATCACTGCGGAAAACCATCTGCCATTATCTTGCCACTGTTAGCATTTCGTCTTGTTTCTTTCCGTTGTTTTTTTGTGTTTCTCTTTTTTATATGGTTGTTGTCATCAGTTTTATATTCTGCTTTTTTTTCATTCTGTAGTATTCTCTGACATAAATTTTAAAAAGATGCTCTATCCCAAGCCAACCTATAGGGGATGCTGGTGTTTGAATTATTTCTATTTTTCCTTTCTCTCAGTTTTTGTTTTTTTTTTTTTTTTTTTTTTTTTTTTTTTTTTTTTTTTTTTTTTTTTTTTTTTTTTTTTTGAAGCGGGATGGGGTGGGTTGCTGCAAGCATTGAACCCAGGGACTCATGCATTGCATGCTAAACACAAGCTGAGCTGAGTTGTTGCTTTGTTTTTGTTTTTGAGGAGGTACTAGGGATTGAACCCAAGTACCACTAAGCCACATCCCCAGCCTCTTCTTTTTTAAGACAGGGTCTCACTGCGTTGCTGAGGCTAGCCTTGAACTTGTGCTCCTCCTTACACTAGGCTATAGGCGTGTGCCACTGCACCTGATAGTAACCTGAGATACATCGGAGTGCTCAGGTCTTTCTTTGATGATGATAATAGGGGTGAGACTGAAGGCTAAAGATAGACTGACATACAAAGATAAGGGAAAAGAGTCTTAAAACCTCAGGCTTTGTTTATGAGATATCAGGATTAGGATAAAGGATCCCAATTAGCACTCATCCAAAATCCCCATGTTGTATAGATTTTAATTTTCACTGTCCTCTCTCTTTGTAGCAACTATAGTTTCTCAACAGATGGCTTCAGTGGCTCAGGCAGCAGCGGTAGCCATGGTTCCTCTGTGGGCGTCCAGGGAGGTGTGGACTGGATGAGAAAACTGGCTTTTCGCTACCGAAAAGTGAGAGAAATTTATGATAAGCATAAAAGCAACGTGGGTGGTAAGTGTGGCACACAGTCAGTCTAATTCTGTTTCTTCATGATTTCTTACTTCCTTTCCAGGGATTCCTTTGCTCTCCCTGGCAACTGCTTGTGAATTTATGCCACAGCAACTTGTTAACTCTGTATTTAAAAAAAAATGTGATTAAACCCTTTGGGAAAGAAGTTCTACATTTCTGATTTCTCTTGGCATAACTTTGGATAATTTCTCTTGTTTGCTGTAGACAAATGACTTTTTTTTTTTTAAGAGAGAATGAAAAAGTCAATTCTATTTATTTTCCATCTGGCCTTTGTTTCTCTGACACTTAGTTGTGTCCTTGCACATGCCAGACAAACCACGCCAACCACTGAGCCACTACTCCAGCCCAACAAATGATTTTTTAAACTAAATGAATTCCATAGATTATGTTTGATGATGTGTTTTATTCTTGAGTCACAACCATTGTCAATACTAGTCAATAGGGTGCCACATTTTAGGGGGCCAATTTCTAAAACCATGTGTTGTGATTTGAAAGACCTGGGAAATTATTTCTGCCCAGAAATATTTGAAATATCATGTGCCACTGTGCCTAAAATTCTATTATTTGGAGTTAATTATTCAAATTAGAAGAGACATTAAAGATCTGAGAAATTAACTTTCATCGTAGAGTAGTAGCAGGGGAGAGGATAGCATATCTATAATCACATAGCAATTTAGTGACCATACCACGTCCCCTGACTTTTGGTCCAGTGTACTTCATGCCATTCCTTTTTGAGTGAGGTGCCCTTTATGAGAAAATGTTTAAATCTGTGAACCATCTCCCACACAGGTACACACACAAGAAAAGTTGCATGATGTTTCAGGAATTATATAGATTGTCTGGAGGTGTTGTGTTAGGTTTTCATCACTGTGATAAAACATCTGAGAAAATCAACTTAAAGGAAGAAAGATTGATTTTGGCTCACAGTTTCAGAGGTTTGCATGGTGACTGTCCCCATTGTTTCTGGGCTAGTGATGAGGCATTACCTCATGACAGAAGATTGTGGAGGAGTAAAGCTGCTCGGCTTTGGGCAGCTGGGAAGCAGATAGAGAGGTAGGGGCCAGGGAGCAGATAGAGTCCCCAGGGGCACACCACTTTAATGAGGTACCACCTCCCAATACTCCATTCCATTATGAATCCATCCATGGATTAATACATTGATGAGGTCAGAGTGATCCACTCACTTCCCCAAAGCCCTACCTCTGCACTGCTGCACTGGGGACCAAGCCTTCAGTACAGACCCAAACCACCACAGGTATGTTCCTCCAAGTCAGGAGCCTTCATACTGTGCCATGTTACAGCCTTTCAGAATGGTGGAAAGTAGAGATGGCTTTGAAGTTCATTTTGGTTCATTCCTGTTACAGCCTTCTTAATCCCACATAAAAATTACAGGCTTCCAGGGCTGGAGAGGTGGCTCAGAGGTAGAGTATTTATTTGCCTGGCCTGTGAGAGGTCCCAGGTTCAATCCCCAGCACCACATACACAGATAAATAAAGGAAAACCAAAAACCAGATGAATAGAATTAACACACACTTTCTCTCTAAAAAACATTTTATATATATAAAACGTTTAATACACATGCGCGCGCGCACACACACACACACACACACTATAGGCTTACAGGGTTTAGAAATCTAAATTACTCTTTTTAAAATCCCCTTTTTGTTGTTTATTTCTTCTCATGACTCAGCCAGTACTTTTTATTTTGGCAGCTTCTTTCATCTTTTGTTATTTTCATATGCAATTTAAGTCTATGATCCTTTCTTATTTTCCTGAAAAAAAAAAAGTGATGTAACTTTCAATTAGAGTTCCCTGAGCCTATTTTTGGAGAGCAGATTAAAAATAATGTCTAGGGTTGGAGCAGTGGCTTGGCAGTTACCTGGCATGCGCAAGGACCCGAGTTCGAACCCCAGCACCACATACACAATGAAGTGTCGGAGCAACAAAGGCTACATGAAAAACTAAATAAAACTGATTCTCATTCCCTCCCTCTCTCTATCGCTCTTTTTTTTTTTTTTTTTTTTTTAAGGTAACATCCAGGGCTGGAGCTGTGGTGGCTCCACGGTTACATTATTGCCTGGCATGTGCAAGGGCACAGGTTTGAACCCTAGCACCACATACGCAACCAAGTGTCAGGGCAGTGAAAGCCTCGTGAAAAGCTAAATAAAATTGATTCTCTCTTTCTCTCTCTCTCTCTGTCCCTCTTTCTCTTAAAAAAAAAAAAAAAAAGTAATGTCTAGAGTTAGGTGAAGTGGCACACACCTGTAATCCCAGCGAGTTGAGAGGCTAAGGCAGAAAGATCGGAAGTTCAAAGCCAGCCTCAGCAATTTAGCAAGACCCTGTCTCAAAATAAAAATAAAAAGGGTTGGGGATGTGGCTCAGTAGTTAAGTGTCCCTGGGTTTAATCCCTGGTACCAAGAAGGAAAAAAAAAAAGTAATGTCTGCCTATATGTTTTGTTACAGCAGAATTTAACAAAAGTTCCATATCATGTGTTCATTAACTATGTGGTACTGGTTTTGTTGTTTTATCCAAAATGAGAGAGTCATCCAGTTTTGTGCTTGCATTGTGAAACCATCAGTCTGAAAATAAAATAAATTATACTCTCAGTTTTCCACACAAAATGCCTTCTGGTTTATGGAGTATTGTTAATAGAACACGGGATTTTTTTTAACATTCACTACAGAAAATTCAGAGCCAGACTTGCTGTTTGAATATTGTAACTCAGGTGTCTAACAACATGCTCCTATCTTAAGATTTGTTTTAATTGTATACTTTTAAATAGTGTTTTAGTTTCTTATCAACTGTAGTTATTTCAGAAATGAGTAAAGTACAGAAAACTGGTTATTCAGCCTGGAATCGTGACTGGCATGTTCTAAAGCAGATGAAATTGAAGTCCCCATGGATTTTTGGTGGAAAGACTTCCTGAAACAATAGGCTCTTAACTGGCTGTGCCATCTTAGGCAGGCCTTCTTTGCCTCCTGGGCTTTGGTAAACAGATGAGAAAGACTGAGTACTCTTGCAGCTATAATTTTCACTTTTCCTCTAGTTCCTTATATACTATTCTAAAGCAGTGCTACTCAAGTGTGGTCTTCCAATCTGATCTTGTTATTGTGCCCCTAGCAAAACATTTTGATGAGGAGAGTCAAAATGGCATTTTGAGTGGCACTACTTCCCCTAGAAGAGAAATGTATTAGTTCAGGGACTCTCGTGATTTCTAAATTGAAATTGTAAGTTGCTTTTTCAGTATCAACAAGTATATGATTTCAAATAATAAACGTGTCTGCTTGTTTTTCCAAAGGCCTCCTCAGTCCCCAGAGAAAGGAAGCACTGCAGAGATTAAGAGCAGAAATTGAAGTTTTAACGGATTCCTGGCTAGGAACTGCATTAAAATCCTTACTTCTCATCCAATCCAGGTATGAAAATGATTCTTTTAGATCTCATCCTCTCAGAGAGACACTCTTTCCCATCGTAGTCCAATAAAATCTGTTCCCTAAAATAAGTTCTGGGATAGGTGTGAGAGGTGTTTAAATGATTCAGGGAAGTATTAGCTTAGGTGGGAGGCAAGGTCATTTTATGTTAACAGCACACCCTAGAGTTTTTTATTTTTGGTTTTGTTTTGTTTTGTTTAAGAGAGGCAGGACTGGAACAGTAGCTTAGCAGTTACAGTGCTTGCCTGGCATGCACAAGGAGGTGGATTTGAACCCCAGAACCACATACACAACTAAGTGTTGAAACAATGAAAGCCACATGAAAAACTAAATAAAATCAATTCTCTTTTTCTCTCTCTCACTGTCCCTCTGTCTTTAAAAAAGAAAAAAGAGAGAGAGATAAAGAGAATCGCCTTTATTTTTTCATCTCGGTTTCGTTTCTCTGACACCTAGTTGTGTGCATGGTGCTGGGGTTCAAACCTGGGTGGTTTGCGCATGCCAGACAAGTGCTGCAACCACTGAGCCACAGCTCCAGCCCCACACTCTAGAGTTTTAAAAGAATATTTATATGTGAAATCCTTTTTCTTTCCCCTTAATTTTTGCTCACAAATTAAAACTCAGTACCTATAATCTCCAGCCCAGGAGATAGAAGATCAAAAAATGCAAGTAGGAGACATAACACAAATATCCTACATACGGGAGAATGTACAAAATGTACCTATAGAGAAGGAAAGATTGAAAAGAAAAAAGGTTCATTAAGCAGATTAAGGAAACATCAACTTGAAGCTTAGACTGGGAAATAAATATGGCCATAGATGTACCAATATGCTGTTGCTCCCTCTCTCAAAACAAAACTTCTAAATCCACAACCAAATAAACAGTAAAAGTGACACTGAGGGGTGGTTATCCAAGGACTGGTGGATTTAATGTATCCTCTGGAATATGAGTAGTTGTTGTTGTGGTGTAAAGAGCAGAGAGAACTTAATCATGTCTTACTTACGGGCTAAATTATATTCAGATTAAATAGAACAGTAAGTGCAAACTCTTTTTTTTTGTTGTTTTCTAAACTCTGGTATCAGTGACATGAATTAGTAGTATTTGCTTATAAGTTGCAGTGAGCTATAGCATGGTTAGTAAGGAAATAATTCATGATTTAAGCTGCTACTCTGTGTTTACTGAGAAACCAAAAAAAAAAAAAAACAGGATTTTTTTCTTTTCTGTTTTTTAAAGAGAGAGAGAAAGAATTAAGTTAATTTATTTTTTCATCTGGTTTTTGTTTCTCTGACACTTAATTGTGTATGTGGTGCTGGGGTTTGAACCTGGATCCTTGCACATGCCAGGCAAACGCTCTACTGCTGAGCCACTGCTCCAGCCCTGAGAGTAGGATCTTTGATACAGAATATAAAACCTGAGCTGGGTATGGTATGCACACCTGTAATCCCACCTACTTGGGAGGTTGAGTTAGGAAGTTTGCAAATTTCAGGCTTGCTTGCCTGGGCAACATAGTGAGACCTTGTCTTAAAATAATAAAAAGGGCTGGGGGTGTACCTTAGTGGTAAAGTACCTCTGAGTTCAGTCCCCAATAACCCCCCCACCAAAAAAAAGAAAACCTGAAGTTTTAAGAGTAATAAATGATAATACCAGGCCTTTTGAGATTAATTTTTGTTAGATCCTAAAATGGTGGCCCATTTTGAATTATTGCTCCCACATTAGTTTCACCTTTTTCTTTTCTTTCTCTTTTTTTTCCCTTCTAGGAAGAATTGTGTGAATGTTCTGATCACTACCACCCAGCTGGTTCCAGCCCTGGCCAAGGTTCTTCTGTATGGACTAGGAGAAATATTTCCTATTGAAAACATCTATAGTGCCACCAAAATTGGTATGGTTTCTATTCTCGTTCTCATCACTGGCCTTACAATAAAACTTTTTATTCATTCATGTATTATTTACCAGCTCCTCTGTGAGACATTTTATATATGACATCCGTACAACAGCCACCAGGCATTTCCAGTGAGGGAATGGAGGCTTGGCAGTTAACATTGCTTGCTCAAGGACTCGCAGCTAATAATTTATTTGAAAGAGCTTAATTTCGCGCTTAGAAATTTTTTTTTTCATTTCAAATTGCTCTTTTTCAGAGTGTACAGTGTAGATAGAGAAAGCACTGGATTAAAAACCAAAGACTAAATTGCATACTTAAATATGGTTAAAATCCCTTGCACCCAGTAGGATGACTGCTACGAAAAAAAACAAAATAACAAGTGTTGAAAAGGATGTGGAAAAAAGAAAAGAAAAGGATGTGGAAGCCAGGTGTGGTGGCACACGCCTGTAATTCCAGTGGCTCAGGAGGCTGAGGCAAGAGGATCACAAGTTCAAAGCCAGCCTCAGCAACTTAGCAAGTCCCTCAAAATTAAAAAAAAAAAAAAAAAAAAATTTAAAAGGCCTGGGCATGAGGCTCAATTTAAACACCTGTGTGTTCAATCCCTGACACACCAAAAAAAAAAAAGAAAAGAAAAAGAACAAGAAGAAAAGACAAAAAGGATATTGGAAAAATTAAAACTGTCATGCATTGTTGGTGAGATTGTAAAATGATGCAGCTGCTATGGAAAGCAGCTTGATGGCTTCTCAAAAAAAATTAAAGATAGGACTACCGTACGATCCAGCAGTCCCACTCTGAACAAATGTGAAAAATTGGGGTTCAGATTCTTGAGTTGTATCCAAATATGCAGAAGCAGGGTCTCAAAGAGATATTTGCACACCCATTTTCATAGCATCATCATTCTTAGTGGCCAAGAGGTGGAAGCAACCAGGTGTCCATCAGTGGATGAATGATAAGCAAAATGTGGTGTAAAAATTGAACTGTTATTTGGCCTAGAAGGAAAAGGGATCTTGTCATGTGCTACAACATGGATAAACCTTAAAGATACTGGTTCTTATTCAAGTGAAATAAGACAGCCACAAAAAGATAAATATTATGATTCCACTTACCTCAAGTACCCAGCAGAGTAAATTCATAAAAACAGAGTAGAATATTTGTTACTAGGGATTGGGGGAGGGCAGAAATAGGGAGTTGTTATCAATAGGTATAGAATTTTAGTTTTATATGATGAGAAAAGTTCTAGAGGTCTGTGGCATAACAATGTGTACTAAAGCTACATTTTAAAAAATGATTAAGGTAGCAAAGTCTGGGCTGGAGCGGTGGCTCAGCGGTTTCAGTGCTTGCCTGCCAAGCACTTAGGAACTTGGTTCAAACCCCAGCACCATGTACACAACTGAGTGTTGGAGCAACTAAGGCCATGTGAAAAAACTAAAGTTGTTTCTCTCTTTCTCTGTCTCTCTCACTGTCCCTCTCTCTTAAAAAAAAAAAAAAAAAATTGCTTTAAAAAAAAAAAGATAGCAAATTCTATGATTTTTGTTTTTGTTTTTGCTTTGTACCACAATCTGAAAATGTTTTTTAAGGT
>PVKS010037906.1:0-18325 GCA_004027875.1 Aplodontia rufa
AAGAACTGGTGGTAAACAACTCTGACCCAGCTGGCTTGTATCTTCCTTAGTGACGTAATGCCTGACCGCAGGACTAAGCTATTTGGTCACTCATTTGTACAAATGGATAAACGTGTTTGCACTGTACCCCTATTGGCTATTGTAACGGATAAATAGAGTAGCGACTAGTCAGGTAGAGCAAGCGAGCAAGGAAGCAGCCCTGTCCTGAAGCAGTCAGAGAAGAAGCATGGAAGAAGCAAGCAGCAGTCAGGAGGAAAGCAGAGAGACCACCGCCTGCTGCCTGAGAGAGTCAGAGAGGCAGCAGAGACGGCAGAGAGATCAGCAGTGGTAGGAGATGCAGGCAGCAAGAGTCTCGGCTGCAGAAATAAGGACTCTAAACGTTAATAGCCTTGACTCAAAGAGAAGGAAGGCGGGAAGCGCCTGGAGGCCTTTAGCCGTGGTAAAGAGAGAAATTAAGTGTTTGGAAAACTTAAGAGCAAATGGGTCTAGTTGAATGCTTTGTCCGGTCCCTGCCGGCTGGGACCGGACATGCCTCTGAAGGATGTCAGGCAGCAACTCCCCCTCCCCTCCCTCTGGCCCCAGACAGGAGGTGCAGCTGAGCCCCCAAGACTGATATATTTACAATGAACCCAAAGAATCAGTTTCCAAGTAGCTTCAGTTGGAGACAAGAGTTGTGTTGTCTAAGAGAAGTAAAGGCATGGTAGACACTCAGCGTCAGTGACAAGAGGGAATAGTCACGCCCAGAGAGAACAGCTTTGTAAAGTCTTCCCCTTGCAGAGCTGGGGGATACCTGAAGGCCCCGCTGGCTGGGCCTCCCTGAAGTAGGTCCCTTCCTGACCTTTCAGCAGATAGGTGCTCAGCACTTTGCCCAAAGAGATTCTTCATCTTCATCTGATCCAAGTCTCCAGCTCTGTCTGCTGCAGCCTTTGGAGATGGCAAGACACCGGCTGGCACCTGGTTTGTCCCTTCTGCAGCCTGAACGTAAGAATCTAGGAAGATCTGACTTTGAAGCAGAAGGGGGCAGTCCCTCCTTCCCAGAACCATGTTCCTATTTACATCACGGAACAAGCTTTCATGGCCCCACACCCGTGCCCCCACTCAACCCCAGCCCCCTCGCTCTGGATAAGGCTGACATATTTCCTTCTCTTACAGCTGATCTTCCCTACAGTAGAGAAATCCTGTCCCAGCCCCTCCTGTCCAGCACAGGATCAGGCACAAACTGGCGGTGCTTCCAGCATCTACTGAATGAGTGCCTATGTCCTAAGGAGTAAGCACCGCCAGATGGGAGGCACTGGACAAGCAGTCCAGCCAAGGCCAGGTGCAGCAGCTCAGGACCCACACTGCTCGGGTTCCTGTTCCCAGTAACTCTTCCCCACAGGCCCACAGCTCTCAAATTGTGTTTGTGCACACCCCTGCCACCCCTATGTTGAAGCCATACCCTTCAAGGTGATAGCTTTTAGAGATGATCCCTTGAGAGGTAATTAGGTTAGATGAAGTCATGAGGGTGCGGCCTCTTGATGGATTAGAGCATGGAGGAGACGAGGCCAGGGAAGTGACCGCTCTCCACCACCTGAGGACACAGTGAGAAGACGGCCAGGAGGAGAACCCTCTCCAGAACCCAACCTCATGGGCACCCTGATCAGGGACTTCTAGATTCCAGAACAATAAGAAAACTAATTTCCACCCTTCAAGTGTTTTGCTATAGCAGCCTAAACAAAGATTGTGAAGTAGTTAGGGCTAAAAAATGCTGGTCCAACAAAATCATCCCTGGGCTCAGCAGCACACTCCAGGTGCCATAGGTCATCTTCAGTGTTTGAGAGAAACCCATGGGACTCCCACAAACTACAGCTCTGGGCGGGTCACAGTTTCACAATCAGCTGGTTCTTTTGAGGATGTCACACCTTTGCGATGCTGGGTTGTCCTTGGTTACAGGAATGAAAATCCAGTAGCATGTGAAAACCACCGCGCAAAGGGAAGTGAGGGTGGCAACGTCCAACCCAATTCTAAGTTTTGGGACACTGCACAGTGACCCACAGGCAATAGGTCCTGTTACTATGTAACTGATTATTTGAGGTGGAATAAAAATATGTTCCTTTCAGTTTATGCAAGTTATTTTTTCAAGGGACTACTGAGCTGTTAGGACTTAAAAACCAAGAAGTTATTTGGACCTCACTACTTGCTAAACGAAATGACTAGATATTTCTTTTGGATTTAAGGAACCATGAAAATTTTACTCAGATACCAAGGGTATTAGGAACAGGGGAACAGTAGTGGGAATCTTTGCCCTAGGCATTTTTTATTTCTGGGCCTCAGTTTCCCTATGCTATCATAAGATTGTTGGTAGGATTAGTAGTATTTAGGACAGGACCTGGTACACAATTGCTGTGTACATGTTATTATCACACACAGGCCAAATCAATAAGCAGCATCAGAGAACGATCTTCTAACATTTTCTTCTTTTGTTAATAATGTGATTATCAGGTGGCTGGAGCCGTGGCTCAGTGATTATGGCACTTGCCTGGCATGCACAAAGATGTGGGTTTGAACTCCAGCACCATTTGCACAACTAAGTGTCAGAGCAATGAAAACCACATGAAAAACTAAATAAAATTAATATTCTCTCTCTCTCTCTTCTCTCTCCCTTTGTTTAAAATAAATAAATAAGGGTTGGAGCAGTGGCTTGGCTGTTACGGTGCTTGCCTGGCATGTGCAAGTATGCAAGTTCAAACCCCAGCACCACGTACAACACAAAGTCTCAGAGCAAGGAAAGCCATGTAAAAAACTAAATAAAAATTGATTCTCGGGGCTGGAGCAGTGGCTCGGTGGTTACGGTGCTTGCCCAGCATCCGCAAGTACACCGGTTCAAACCCCAGCACCCATGTATACAACTAAGTGTTGGAGCAACGAAAGCCATGTGAAAAACAATTTAAAAATTTTTTTTTAAAAAATAGATTCTCTGTCTCTCACTGTCCCCTTTTTCTTAAAAATAAATAAATAAAATAATGTAATTATCATACACCCAGTGCCTTGACATACCCAACAAAGAGCACAGGACTGGGCATCAGGAGATTGATTGTTCCGTGCCTTGAAACCTTGGCCAAGGCACCCCCTCCCTAAACCTCAGTTTCCCCATCTGAAGACCATATGCTTAGCGGTAACGACCATGGTGTTGAGGGGACAGGGACGTAAGACTCTTTCCTCAGATGTCCGAACACCGACAGCTGGGGGATCCCCTCCGCCCTATGAAGAGCCCAGGGAGCAGGATTGATACTGCGCCCTTGGTAGCCAGAACAACACGCCTCTATCGGCTCCTTGCAGCGGGCTCCCCCGGATCTGGAGGTGAAGAACGGAGTTCTTGGTCACCTGTGCGTGGAAGGTCATCAAGCCTGCCCAGAGTCACAAAGCCATCCGCTTTAGACTGACTCAGACTTTTCACTAAATGAGAAAATCTCGAAATGGTCGCCACGGCCAGGTTCTGCCAGCTGTATAATCAGTCCCGCATTCCCTCCCTTAAATAGAGATGTGTTGATAAACCAACCTACGGCTTTTAAAGGGAAGTTTTGTGTACAGAAGGAAAAAAAAAAATAAGAAACCCTCTTTTAAAAAGGAAAAACAGGACCTCAGTTCTCAACAGATCAAGTTTCCTTTGCCATGTCCCTCTAGGGTGCCCAGGGAGTCTGGGTTCCTTTCTTTTTCCTTTTCCTGCTGAATTTATTCCTTTATTAGATACTCATTGAAATCGACCTCATTCCCACAGAGGGGTGATTATGGATTCATTCCTTTTACCAGGCTGGTGGCCGACAGAAGTGATTTTGCTGGTAGCTTCAGGGAAATGCTGCACTTTATGAAAAGAAGGACTGAGATTGTTAGAAAGCTGATTTGGGTGTGAGTTCCTAAACTTAAAAAAAAAATGAAAGTTGGAAAGCGGCTTCACATGTGTGGACCAGGCATCAAAGTTTAAACCCAGCTCTATGGGTGAAGGTGGGTGTAACTCCCTGAGCCTCCTCCCAGCTCCGGCCCTCCCAGAGCTCCTCTGAGCCTGGAAGAAAGCAGACCCTCCCGACAGGTCCTCCCCTGACAGCAGGCAGCATTTGTACAGAAGAAGGTTTAGACTCAACCCAACAAAACCGCTGCTTTTGGACTTTTTTTTTTTTAATCTCCTTGCACAATCCCCCATTTCTGAACCTGATCCCAAGACCTCACAGATACCCCAGGTAGGAAACTTGGAAGAGAAGGCCTCCAGCAGCTAGAGAGGGGTAGTGTCAGGATGAAGAGCACCCTTCCCACATATCATGGAGATTGAGATGGCCCAGGTTCAGACCCTGGCTGTGCTACTTACGAGCTGTGTGACTCTGAGCAAGTTGCTTAACCTTTCTGTACTTTGGTTTTCTCATTTGCCAAGCTGAAGTAGCAATCAAGAAACAAAAGACTGTCGGACACAGTGGTGCATACCTGTAATCGTTGCAGCTGGGGAAGCTGACAGGCAGATCCTAAGTTCAAGGCCAGGCTGGGCAACTTAGATAGACCCTGACTCAAAATAAAAAATAAAAATGGGCTGGGGATGCAGCTCAGTGGTAGAACACTCGCCTAGCATGCACAAGCCCATGGGTTCAACGTCCACTGCCAAACCCACACACACAGAGGAACAAAATGACTTCATATTGGCCAAGTGCTGGAACAGGGCCTGGCGTACTGATGAAAGCAAGTCACTAGGGCTCTGTCTTGCACCCGGCAAGAGATCGCCCACCCTTAACCCACCCTCCCAGCCCGCAGCTCCAGATAGTCCACACCGCCCCCCATGAGCTCACTGCTCACTCTTTAACTTTCACCCACCCCTGCCTCCTGCTCTCATCCCAGAAAAGTTAGTTGGGCCTTGACCCTGCACAGCAACCCACTAACTTTTCCTGGTTCATCCTTCTGCCTCTCCCACCAAACGTCTGACCCTCACTCTTAGACCAACACTCCTTCACAGAGGGAACAATGTCATCAGAGTCCCCTCCATGACCTTCTACACCTCAGTCTGTCCTGTGCCTCCACCTCCTCACTCCCTCCCTGTCAGAGTAGAGAAGGTCCCATTGTCACTGTCTGAGCCTGGTTGTCCATACAGACTATCATCCCCAATGGGGCCTGCTGGTGCAGTAGCGCAGTCTGTGCACTGCACAAGGGCACCTCACCAAGGTGCCAGGAGAAACTAAAACCGAACCCAGTTTTGCTTTCCAGATCTTGCGTCCTGGCAGGAAATGCCCAGATGTGTGTGTGTTCTCTAATTCATCCATCTGGAGGGGCCCATTTTTCAAATTTTAACAAAAATGCCTCCCCGCAGAGCTCAAAACCTGATATCCATGTTCTTCAGGAGCCTTTTGCCACTGCTCCTGGCCTCTCCTTTACCAGCTCTGCCTTCAGAGCCCTCTCAGGTCACGGATGACATCGAGAAAAACCAACCAATCCTTGGACATGTGGCAAAATATTTATATGTGTCCCTTATGTGCTGGGTGTGGCCGGGCAGATGTCCCCAGCCCCAACACCATTGTAGGATTCAACAGGAACTGTGCTGCCCAATACTGAGCCACTGGCCACAGGCAGTTATTGACCATTTAAAATGTGGTTAGTGGGCTGGAGCAGTGGCTCAGCAGTTAGAGTGTTTGCCTGGCATCTTGAGGACCCAGGTTCGAATCCCAGCACCACATACACAACTGGCAGAAAAACTAAGATGGAAAAAATAAATAAAACTGACTCTCTCTTCTCTATCTATCTTTAATTTTTTTTTAAAGAGAGGACAGTGAGAGACAGAGAGAGACAGAGACAGAGAGAGAGAGACAGAGAGAATCAATTTTTATTGAGTTTTTCACATAACTTTTGTTGCTCTGACACTTAGTTGTGTACGTGGGTGCTGGGGTTTGAACCCATGTACTTGCGCATGCCAGGCAAGTGCCACAACTGCCAAGCCACCGCTCCAGCCCCTCCTCTCCTGCTTTTCACCATCACCTTTTCTTTTTGTGTTTTGGGTCAACCTGGCTTGTTGGAACCCCTGGAGTCAGGCTCCATTAACAAAACCACCCTTCACTTGAGTCAGTGCAAGTGTCCAATGGGTGACCCTTTACTCCACCCCCAGCTCTTGCTAACACTGCCACTTTTTTTCTTTTTCTTTTTAACATTGCCGTTTTCTGAACGTGTCTGTCCTAAGAAGAGCCACAAAGCGCATGCGTGAGAAAACCACTATTACTTCACTTTCCCCTGCTTCCAAACACCTTTCCCCAGGCCTCAAGCCACCCTGCTTCTTTGTCCCCAAAATATCCCTAAACCTTGCCTTCAGGGAGGCCGATTTGAGACTGAGGTCTCCCACCTCCTCACATTTGGCTGCCTCATGAATAAATCTGTCTCTTGCAAACCTCTTTAGTGATTGGCAAACTGCAAAGTAAGCATTAGTTGATGATCTAAACCCTTAGGAGCAGATAACAAATGATAACATCTCAACCAAGGGTCCCAAAGGAGGAGAAGATAGAATAAGCAGATTGCATGTCCACCGAATAAGAACCTGAGAAAACTTGACACCTGAATTCTTTTAAAAATGATAGTAAACCTTAAGAATACCTGAATGCATCACAGAAAAAATTTCTGAGGCTTGAAACAAGAACTTTGAGTTTAAAAAAAAAAAAAGACAAATTAAAGGAGAGAATGTCAATGTTGAGTCCTGAATCAGAAACCTGGAAGATCAAGCATAAGAAATATCTCAGAGCTTAGAGAAGAAAAAGAGATAAATGTCATAAGGGAAAAGATAAAAGATTTAGAGGAAAGATCTAGGAGTCCTAACATGCAAGGAACAAAAGTTGCAGATGGAGATAAAGTAAGAGTACGAGAGGCAATAATTAAACACATGCCAGGAGAAAATTCCCCTGAATAGCTTGTTCAGTCCGGAGAGACCAAAGGCCTGCCATCAGTCCGGAGAGACCAAAGGCCTGCCAAGCTGAAAACCGCTCACATGATGGGATGGAAGCAAGACATTCAAGGACATGAAGGAACTCAAAGGTGAGCCTGCAGGTAAGAGAGCACAGGTGTGAACTACAAGGTTTCTGCTTCACCTCTGCCCCCCACATCTCCCTCAAGAGCCTCTCTTATGGCTCACTCCAACAAGAAACTTAGGAGGGGTAAGGCAATTTGTGAAATGTAGTTCAGCCTAACCAAGGTTACACATTTCAAAACCACCTGTACCAGCTAAGGATAAAAGAACTGAAGGTATTTTTAGTGCACTTTTTTCCTGGATGGCTTTCAGTCAAAAACTGAACAAGGCAACAGCATAAACCCTTGTCCATTTCACCTAATGGGAGATTCCGTTAGGGGACAATCATTGCTCCAGAGCACCCCTGGCAAGCTGGCAGAGATGACATTAGGAATATATAGCATGATGACTCCTCCTACCCAATCCTATTCTCACATTTCCTCCTCCTCCTCCTTCTCCTCCTCCTTCTCCTCCTCTTCTTGTTGTTCTTCCTCTTCCATGTCCTCCTCCTCTTTTCTTCTTCTTCCTTCTCTTCTTTTTGCAGTACTGGGGATGGAACACATGCTAAGCAAGTGTTCTACCACTGATCTACCCCTTCAGCTCCTTTTTAAATTTTTTTTATTTTGAGACAAGGTCTCAATAAGTTGCCCAGTCTGGCCTTCAACTTGTGATCCTCCTACTTTAGCCTCCTAAATAGCTGGGATTACAGACCTGCAACACCATACCCCCCACTCTCATTTCTTTTCATCGATGACACTTCATAATAAATCTTTTGTATTTCTAACTGACTCAGCATCTGCATCTCAGAATTCTCATCACTATAAAATAATTTTAAAGTAGATATTGCAACCATGATCAAAGATCTAAAAGAAAATATGCTTCAAATAAGTTAACAAATCATAAATTTTAACAGAAAAATTAAAATGACAAAAGAACCAAAATGAACATTCTGAACTAAAAGAAGTACTTCAGAAACGATCTTACGTTCACTAGATGGATTTAACAAGGGACTGTAGGTAACAGAAGAGTCATCAACTTAAAGGTAGGTCCATAGAAATTATGCAATCTAAGGCTGGCACTGTAGCATGTACCCATAATCCCAGCAACTCAGGGTGTGGAGGCAGAAGGATAGTGAGTTCAAGGCCAGAATGGGCAACACAGAGAGACCCTATCTCAAGAAGAATGAAAAGAAGTAGGAAGAGGAGGAGGAGGTATGCAATATGAAGAACAGAAAGAAAAAGAAAAAGGATTAACAAGCCTGTGGAGCGATATCAAAAGATTTAACATTTGCATAATGGGAGTCCCAGAAGGCTGGAAGAGGAGGAAAAAAATTATTGAAAGAAATAATGGTTGAAATTTTTGCATTTTAGTGAAATTTATAAACTTACAGGTTCAAGAATCTCAGCAAACCCCAAGAAAGAAAAATAGCAGAGAACCACATGTGGATACGTTAAACTAAACTACTAAAAACCAAAGATAAAGAAAATTTTATGAAAGCAACCAGAGAAAATACATGTTGCATACCAGGGAACAATGATTTGAAAGAATTCTAACTTCATATTAGAAATTATGAAAGGCAAAAGACAATAGAACATATAATAAGAGTGAATCATCAACCCAGAATTCTATACCCACTAAACTATCCCTCAAAAATGAATATATTATTGTATAACAATTAATAAAATATAATGGCTTTAGAATAATATGCATTCAAAAATAAAACACCATTATTACCTCACATTCTGTGGATCAGGTGTCAGAGCACAGGGGCCTCTTCAAAGCAGCAATCAAGTTGATAATTCGTGCTTAGTTCCCATGTGAAAGCTTCAATGACCATGAATTCTTCTCAAGTTCACTCAGGTTGGTGGCAGAATTCATTTCTTTGAGTCTGTAGAATCCATGCAGAGTAACTAGATGTTTGCCTGAAATTTCTTGCCCTGTGGGCTCCAACTGTTTCATGCAGTTTTCATGCTCCCAGCTAGCAAGTAAGAGACTCTGGAGTCACCTAGTGAAGCAGAGTCTTTGATAGGGAAACAGTCATGAGAGTGGCATCCTACCATTTTTGCAATATTCTATTGATTAGAAACAAGTCACAGGTCCCACTCACACTCAAGGAAGGAGATTATGCAAAAATTTGAATATCAAATGGTGGGGAAAATTGGGATCACTCAAGATCTACCCATCATAATGAAGATGAAATAAAAACACTTCAAATGAATGAAAACTAAGATAATTCATTGCCAGCAGCCTTGCAGTATAAAGGACACTAGATGAAGTTCATCAGGTGGCTGCCAAGCCACCACTCCAGGCCTGATTTTTTGGCTGCCAAGCCACCACTCCAGGCCTGATTTTTTGTTTTGTCTTGTTTTTTTGGAACCTTCATTCTTTGCACCATTTCTCCTTAAAAACATCCTTAGGGATACTCCTATAACTTACAAATTCTGTTTACTGTGTTGGAATTTCAATCTCACTAATTAATGAAAGGATAGAATGCCAATAGCCCTTTGAAGATGCGTTTATTTTCATCCGGCCATTTCTAGCTGTGAGATGCTGACGTATCTCATTCTCAAGCATTGGTTCCACCAGGTGCTCCAGGTCGCTGCAGTTCAGATCCTAGGGTTCTGTGCCTGAGTCCTGCTATTTTTTGTTTTGTTTTTTGCTTTATTTTTTTTTTCCTGAAGAGAGAGGGACAGTGAAAGAGAAAGAGAGAGAGAATCAATTTTATTTAGTTTTTCATGTGGCTTTCATTGCTCTGAAACTTAGTTGTGTACATGGTGCTGGGGTTTGAACCCATGTCCTTGAGCATGCCAGACAGGTGCCATAACCACTGAGCCACCACTCCGGCCCCAAGTCCTGCTGTTTTTAAGGGAGACTAAGATGCCAGAATTGTTTTTTTTCCCTCAGTGTTCATGCTCCACCCTCACATTCAGCAATACCTAAGTGTCCAAACTTACCAAAAGGAGTCTCTCTTCTCTCTTCTTGCCTTATGTGGCAGTAGATTTATTCTCAATTTCTAAATGTATCTGACTTATCAAGGTAAAAATTATAACATTATATTATGGGGCTTACAATAATACAGATTAATATATATGACAACTGTAGCATAAAAGTTCTGGGGTAAATGGAGCTATAGTATTGCAAGGCTTTCAATTTTGTGTTAAGTGGAAAAATTTTAATGGGAGTAGAATGTGTACGCAAAATTAAGAAAGAAGATTGTAGTCATTTAACAACCACTTTAACAAATAGAAATAAGCATACCTTAAAAAGACCTTAATAAATTAAAATGTAACTCTAAAAACTATTTTACTAAACCCAGAAGAAAGCATAAAAGGAGAGGGAAATAAAAATATACATAAGACAAACTATTAATAAAAAGACCTGTATCAAATGTCAATAATTATATTATCTGTTAATAAACTATACACTCCAATTAAAATGGAGATGGTGTAGGAATAGGTTCAACTTTCTATTCCTGTGACAAAAAACCTAATTAAAACAATGTAAAAGAAGAAAGATTTTTGCCAGACATGGTGGTGCATGCTTGTAATCCCAGCAGCTCTGGAGGCTGAAGCAGTAGGATCTCAAGTTCAACGCTGGCCTCAACAATTTTGCAAGGTCTTAAGCAACTTAGCAAGACCCTATTTCAAAATAAAAAATAAATCAGCCATGGTGGCACATGCCTTTAATCCCAACAGCTCAGGAGGCTGAGACAAGAGGATTACAAGTTCAAAGCCAACCTCAGCAACTCAGCAAAGCCTTAAAAGACTTAGGAAGAGCCCTGTCACAAAATAAAAAATTTTAAAAAGGGCTGGGGATGTGGCTCAGTGGTTAAGTGCCTCTGGGTTCAAAGTAGGAAAGATTCATTTGGGCTCATGATTTCAGAGGTTTTCATTTATGGTCGACTGACTCCATTGCTATGGACTTCTGATGAGGCAGAACATCATGGCGGAAGGGCATGGAGGAGGGCAGCTGCTTGCCTCACAGTAACCAGGAAGCACAGAGAGAGGGGGAGAGAGACTGTGTGTGCACCTGCATTCACTAGGGGCTAGAGACAAGAAAAACCCTTCTGGAGCAAGCCCCCAGAGCCTACTTCCTCTAACTAAGCCCCACCTCCTGAGTCTTCATCCTTTTGGAAAACCCAGTGGATTAACCCATTGTTGAGGTCAAAGGCCTCATGATCCAATCTCTTCCCCAAAGTCCCACCTCTGAACATTGCACTACTGTAGATCACATTTCCAACATGTGAATTTTGGGGGGACAGTCCATATCCAAATCATAGCAGGTTCTTAGAAAAGAAAAAAAAAAGACCGTATTCTGACCACAAGAACAGTTCTTTCATAGTACAGATCAGTGAAAGAAATGGGAGAGGGACGGTGTACCACACAACACACAATCAGGGCTGAAATGAGAAGCAGCCTAATTTCAAATAAAGTGGACTTCAAGGGGCTGTTTTATGATGGTAAAGTGGTTTGTTTTCATCAGGAAGACATGAAAATTATAATTATATCTAATGATAGTTTCAAAATTCATGAAACAAAACCTAACAAAATCTAAAATTCCTGTCCCAACAACTGATGAAAGAACTAGATACATAAAAATCATTAAAGATGTAGAAGATTTGAACAATGCCATAAACCACTTTGATCTAATTTATACTTACAGAACACTAAACACAGGAGCAGAACACATATTTTCTTCAAAAGTGCATGGCATATACTTCCATACAGACCATATCCTGGGACATAAAACAAGTCTTAATAAATCAAATTGAAATAATTCAAAACTGTATTTTCTGAACACTATGGAATTAAAATTTTAAATCAATAGTGAATAGGTATATAGAAAACTATTTGAATATTTAGCAACAAATGTATAAATAATCATTGGATCCATGAAAAAAACTCAAAAGAAAATTCTTAAACATTTTTATATGAATAATAAAAACACGATATATTGAAATTTGTGGGCTTCAACTAAAGCAGTGTTGAGAGGGAACTTCAAATTTTAAGTATTTATATTAGAAAGTAAAACCAAAACAAAAAAGCATTAAATAAATGCCCTAAGTTTCCACCTCAAGAAGCTGGAGAAAGGAGGATTCAAGGTGGCGAATTAGAGGAAGACGCTATTCCTAGTTGCTCAGTAGCAAAGAAGAAAGAATATATTGGAGCTGAGTCAACTGCAGCAGGTACACTGGTAGTGGTGCTTATCCACCACAGAGAGGAGAGAGAACCCAGACACACAACAGACACATCTGGAGCAGAACAACTTGAGCCCAGAAAGTCAGCTTGCACTTGGCTGATCCAGACGCTGCACTGTGAACCGGTGTTTGAATAGCGCCCCATGTTTCTCTGGAGCCATCCTGAGGCAGCCACAATGCAGGTGCTGCTGTGGATCTGGGAGATCAGAGCAGACCACTCCTGCCACACCACTCCTGCAAGTGCCTACCCGATGTACTTACTGAGCAGAATGTGAGTGAAACAGGCACAGAGAAGATTGCACCCAACGGGGTGCAAGTCAGTAAAGTGAAGGGGCCTGTTATGGTTTGGATGTGAGGTGTCCCCCAAAAAACTCATGTGAGACAATGTAAGGAGGCTTAAAAGTGATTGGATTATGAGTGCCTAAAAAAATAAGAAACAAACGTAGGACTAAATCGAACCAAGGAGGTGAGAGATTGCTACAATGAAAACTATAGAACATTGGACAAAGAAATTGAAGACCTCAAAAGATGGAAAGACCTCCCATGTTCATGGATAGGCAAGATTAATATTGTTAAAATGCTAATACTACCAAAAACAATATACCAAATCAATGCAGTCCCATTCAAAATGCCAATGACAGTCTTCACAGAACTAGAAAAAAAAGGACTAAAATTCATTTGAAGGAATAAAGGACCCAGAATAGCCAAAGCAATTCCAAGCTTAAAAAAAAAATAAACAATGCTGGAGGCATTAGAATACTTGGCTTCAAATTATACTACAGAGCTACGGTAACAAAAACTGCATGGCACCAGCATAAAAATACACAGATCGTAGATCAATGGCACAGAACAGAAGATACAGAGACAAACCCACACATCTGTAGTTCTCTGATCCTTGACAAAGATGCCAAAAACGTACATTGAAGAAAAGACAACCATTTTAACAAATGGTGCTGGGGAAAGTGGTTATCCATATATACAGAATGAAACTAGACCTTTATCTCTCACTCCGCACAAAAATCAACTCAAAATGGATCAAAGACCGAGGAATTAGGACAGAAACTATGCAACTCTTAGAAGAAAATGTAGGTCAACACTCCAACATAAATGCTCCGGCAATAACTTTCTCAATAGACCCCTAAAACCCAGGAAGTAATCAAGAGTTAGTAAGTGGGATGGCATCAAATTAAAAAGATTCTGCACAGCAAAGGAATCAGTTAGGAAAAGAGAACCTGGTTACTCCTCTGACAAGAGGAGTAATATCTCAAACATAGGGCTTGGGGGTTTCGCTCAGTGGCAGAGCACTTGCCTAACACATACAAGGCCCTGAGTTTGATCCTCAGCACCCAAAAAAAAAAAATCTAGAACATATAAAGAACTCAAAAAACTTAATATTAAAAAACCCAAAAACCCAATTAATAAATGGGCAAATGAATTAAACATTCACTTCTCAAAAGAAGAAATACAAATAGCCAACAAATATATGAAAAAATGTTCACTATGTCAGCAATTAGAGCCATGAAAATCAAAACTCACACCAGTCATAATGGCAGCCATCAAGAATACAAACAATAAATGCTGGAGAGGATGTGGGGGAAAGGAACACTTTTACACTCTTAGTGGGCTCATAATTAGCACAACCGCTATGGAAATCAGTGTGGCGAGTCCTCAGAAGACTGGGAGCGAACCACCATATGACCCAGCTAGACCACTCCTCATTCTATCCTGAAGAATTAAAGTCAGCACACTAGAGTGCACACCCACGTTTGTAGCAACGCAGTTCACAACAGCCAAACTACAGAACCAGCCTCGGTGTCCATCGGTAGACGAATAACGAAAATGTGGTATGTACACACAATGGAGTTTTATTCAGCCTTAAAGAAAAATAAAATTATGTCATTTGCAGAAAAATTGGTAGAACTTGGGAAACATCACGTTAAGCGAAATAAGCCAAACTCAGAAGGTCAAGGGTCATGTGTTTTCTCTCATATGTGGAAGCTAGAGACAAAAAAAAAAAAAGTGTGATGGGGAGGGGTTCTCATGAAAATCAAAAGGAAATCAGGAGAGGAAAGCGACGGGGCAGAGACAGTGAAAGTGCTGGGAGGGAAAATGACGAAATTATATTGTTATACTGTGTGTATGAACCAACACGTAACCACAAATCCCATCATTATGTACAATTATAATGCACCAGTTAAAAATATGGAAAAGGAAAAGGGTCGGAAGCAGTGGCTCAGCGGTTACGGCGCTTGCCTGGCATGCACGAGGATGTGAGTTTGAACCCCAGAACCATGTACACCACGAAGGGTTGGAGCAACAAAAGTCACACGAAAAACTAAATAAAAATTGATTCTTTCTCTCTCTCACTGTCCCTTTCCCTTTAAAAATAAATGAAATAAAAATATGAAAAAAAAACTAGAAAAAGAGTATAGCAAATCTAAAGTTAGTAGAAATAAGAATTACTAAAATTACAGCAGAAGCCAGCAAAATAGAGAAAAAACAGTAGAGGAAAATAAATAAAGCCAAACGTTGGTTCTTTGAAAATATCAGTAAAATTATTAGCAAACCTTTTGGGAATGAACACAAATTACCAATGTGAGGAATGAAAGAGGAGACAACCTGCTGCGGTTTGGATATGATTTCACTGTGTCCCCTGAAGTGCTCATGGGGTTAGAGGTTTGGTTCCCAAGGCAGGGGTACTGGAAGCTGCGGGAACCTTTGGGGTGGGGCCAAATGGGAGGCCCTTAGGTCATCAGGAGGCAGAGGCAGTTCTTAAGAAAGGACTGTTTAAAAAGCACAAGCCTTACTCATGCAATCACTTAATGCTGTAAAATTCACATTGTAAGCATATATATCGTTCACAGGAGCGAAATATAGAAGAATCAAGAGACTGGAGTGTGGGTGATGTGGGGGTGATTCTGGATTAAGAACAAATGCATATTATATTGTTACTTTATATGCATTTATGATTGAACAATAACTCCTTAATAAAAGGTTAAAAAAAAAAAAAGCCCAAGCATGGTCCCACCCAGCTCTCTCTACTCCCCATAACGAGATGGAATCTTGTTCAAGCTTGTGCTCCTGCCGCTGCCTACCACCATGCAGTGAAGATAAGCTGCAATCTGCAATTTGGATTTTCATCCTCCAAAACTATAAGCTAAGGAAACCTCTTTTCTTCATAAATCATTTGTCTCAGGTATTTTGTTATTGTAACAAAAAGCTGACTAACACACAGCCATTTTTTTTTTTAACAGAAGGACAGAGAGAGAGAATCAATTTTTATTGAGTTTTTTACATGGCTTTCGATAGTTGTGTATGTGGGCGCTGGGTTTTGAACCTGTGTACTTGCGTATGCCAGGCAAGCACCGTAACCACACAGCCACCACTCCAGCCCCAACACACAGCCTTATAAATCCTACAGATATTAGAATATCAGAATATTTAAATAAATGTATGCTAAAAATTTAGACTGCCTAGGTAAATTAGACCTATTTCTTGATAAGTACAACTTATCAAAATCGATGTAAAATAAAGTAGAAAAATCTAAATAGCTCTCTATTTAATAAAAAACTGAACTCATAATTTAAAACTTTCTTCACACCCACACAAAGAAACATCCTACCAAGAAAACTATGTGGTTTCACCAGCTAACTTCATTAAGGAGGAATCAACACAAAAACTGACAAATGGAAAGGATATTTCCCAACTCATTTTATGAGACTAACAATCCTGATGAGAAACCTGATGATAAAATTACTAAAAATAAAACAAAATTCCAGACCAATGTGCTTCATGAATTAGGGCCAACAAATCCTCCACAGAATATACTGAATGGAATCCAGCAATATTTAAAAGCAACATGCGCTGTGACCAGATTGAAGGTACCCAGGGATTTTTTTTTTTAAATCACACGAAAAACTAAATGTGTTCATTGAAACAGAAGCAGAAGAACCACTTGAAAAAAATCAAAAGCAGGGACTGGAGCAGTGGCTCGGCGGTTACGGCACTTGTCCGGCATGCGCAAGTGCACAGGTTCAAACCCCAGCACCCATGTACACAACTAAGTGTCAGAGCAACGAAAACCATGTGGAAAAAACTCAATAAAAATTGAGTCTCTCTGTCTCTCATTCTCTCACTGTCCTTCTCTCTTGAAAAAGAAAAAAAAAAGATCAAAAGCTACTCATTTAAAAATGAAAGAAAGGGGCTGGAACTGTGGTTCCTCAGTGACAGCGCTTGCCCGGCATGCAGAGGACATGGGTTCAAACCCCAGCACCACGGTTCTGTGGCCTGTGCCTGTAGTTCCAGCTACTCAGGAGGCTGAGGCAGGAGGATCACTTGAGCCCAGAGGTTTGAGGCTGACCTCGGCAACATAGTAAAACACTGTCTCAAGAAAATAACTTCCTGCAAACCATAACTAAAACAGAACTTACTTGATCTCGCTAATGACATCTTCAAATGCCTATGGTTGGGGCTAGGGATGTGGTTCAGTGGTAGAACATTTGCTTAGCATGTGTGAGGCTCTGGGTTCAATCCCCAGTACAGCGGCTGGAGCGGTGGCTCAATAGTTGCAGCTCATGCCTGTCACACGCAAGTACATGAGTTCAAACCCCAGCACCATGTACATGATGAGGTCTCCAAGCAGTGAAAGCCACATGAAAAACTAAATAAAATTGATTCCATCTGTCTCTCTCACATGCACACACACACTGTCCCTCTCTCTTAAAAAAAAAAAAAAGCCTACAGTTAACATTATACTTCGTACTTAAATACTGAATGTTTTCCCTACTGGGAATAAGGCAAGGATATCCATTTGTAAAGGAAGAAGTAAAATTGTCTCTATTCATAGATGAAATTGTTGTTTACACAGAAAATCTTAAGGAATCTATAAAATACCTTTGAGAACTCATAAGTAAACTAGCAAACTTGCAGATACAAGGACAATATACCAAAATCAATTGCATTTTATATTCTAGCGGAGAAAAATTGGAAAGTGAAATTTGAAAAACAATTTCATTTACTGCATTGTGAAAAACCATGAACTACTTAGACATAAATATAACAAATAACATTACCTCTATGTTAAAAAGCTCTACATTAAAAACCACAAATATTACTGAAAGAAATTAAAGAAGCCCTAAATAAGTAGAGAGATACACCAAACCTATTGATTGCAATATTCAATGTTTTTAAGATGTCAATTATCCCCAAAGTTGATTTATACATTTAAAGTCATCCCAACCATAATTCAAACCAATTATTCTGCAGAATTGGATAAGTTGATGCCAAAAATATGAAGGACCTAGGAATGTCCAAAGTCACCTTGAAAGAGAACAAATATGGAGGAAAAACACAAACTGACTTAAAAGTTTACGGTGGCTCGGCACTTAGGGCGCTTGCCCAGCATGCATGAGCACAGGGATTCAAACCCCAGCACCATGTACACAGCAAAGTCTCAGCGCAACCAAAGCCACATGAAAAACTAAATAAAATTAAAAAAAAAAAAGTTTACCCCAGAGCCACAGTAAATCAAAGCATTGTAGGGCTGACATAGGGAAAGATAATTAGATTCAAGAAACAGAGTCAAGAACATTGAAGTAGATCCTCCTTTGTAGGGTGAATTGGTTTTTGGACAAAAACACCAAAATACCTAAATAAAGAAAAGTAATTTTTAAAAATAAAATGGTTCTGGGACAACTACAGATACAATATTGGGGTACGATGGTACCCCACTGTACAGCTGTGATGGTACGTACCTGTAATCCCATAGCCTTCGGTGGCAGGAGCAGGAGCATCGCAAGTTCAAGACCAGCTTGGGCAACGTGGCAAGACCCTGTCGCAAAATTTAAAAAAGAAAAGAAAAAGACTGACAGCGTAGCTCAATGATAGAGTGCTTGCCTAGCGTGTGAAAGCCCCCTGAGTTCTAGCCCCAGTATCATATTTTTTTTAAATGTGATATTCAGGGGCTGGGGCAGTGGCTCAGCAGTTACAGCACTTGCTTGGCACGCACGAGTACACAAGTTCAAACCCCAGCACCCACATACACAACTAAGTGTCAGAGTAATGAAAGCCATGGGAAAAACTAAATAAAATTGATATTCTCTCCCTCCCTCTCTCTCTCTCTCTCTCTCTCT
>PVKS010037907.1:0-18305 GCA_004027875.1 Aplodontia rufa
CAGATGTGTGACTTGCAACTTTTTCTCCTAATCCATAGCTTTTGTTTACCTTTTAGGTAGTATGCCTTGAAATACAATGTTTTAATATTAATGGTGTACAATTATATACTTTATTTCCTTTCTTTTGATTTATAATTTAAGAATAGATTACAGATCTTAGATTGTAAATTTTACTTTATTGCTTTTCTTCTAGGGATTGATTTAATTTTAGCTTTTCTTTTTACATCTTTGGTACATTTTTAGTTAGTTTTTTATAATAGTATGAATTCAGAGTCCAATTTTGTTCATTTGGTCTTTCTATCCAGATGAACCAGTAGCATTTATTGAAAACAATAGATTTCCATATTCCATTTTCATGGCACTATTCTCAACATTCTTTGAACCATAGATAAGTGGTAATTCTTCTTAACTCTGCAATTCATATCTCAGTCTCTCAGATCACTGAATTATAGGACCGGTAAATATTAATAATTTGATTTTTCACTTTTCAAATCTCTTTTATTTTACTCATTTGTCTCATTACTCTGACTAAAATTTTGAGTAATATATTGAATAGAATTCATTTGCATGAACATCCTTGTCTCGTTCCTGATTTTAGAGAGCATGCTTTGAGGTTTTTCTTGTTCATTGTGCTGCTCACTTTGTAATAGTCCTATATAGCTTTATGATGATGAGGCTAGTTCCTTCTATCCCTAGCTGCCTCAGTAATTTTTTATTTTTATTAGTTCATTGTAATTACACATATTATTGAGGTTCATTTTGATGTAATTATATAAGCATGGAATAAAATTTGCTCCAATTCAGTCCCCAGTACATTCCCTGTCCCTCTCTTCTTCTCACACCTGTTCTCTTTCCTCTAGTCTAATGGTCTTTCTTCTACTTATTTATAACTCTTTCTAATTAATTCATTATGAATGGACAAAAACATGAAATTCATTGTGGTATATGTATATATGTATATAGAGAAGTTTGGTCAGATTAATTCCAACATTCCTCAATGTTTCCATCCCTCCACCCTCCCTCTCAATCCCCTTCCTCTAGTTTACTGATCTCCCTTCTATTGTCATGGAACCGCACACCTTTCTTCCCTTATTTTGTTTTGCTTTCACATATGAGTGAAAACATTCAACCATTGGATTTCTGTGTCTGGCTTATTTCAAACCTCAATTTTCATCCTTTTAATAGAAAATGCCATACATTCCTTCATGTTTTGAATGGAACTGGGGAACTTGAGTGTTTTTAACAATAAGCGGCACTCAATTATTTCAAAGTCCTTTTCTATATCCTTTGAGATGATAATGTGATTTTTGTCTGGTATTCTATTTATGTGATAAATTATATTTATTGACTTCCATTGTTGAACCAATCCTACCTAGCTGTAATAAACCAACTACAGCATGATGTACAATTTTCTAAGTGTGTTTTTGTATATGAAGTGCTCATGTTTTGTTAAGGATATATCAGTGACTAAGGTAGATATAAATCACCCAGGAAAGTTGTTGTAGTGTATAGTGTTTTTTTTTCCAGATACTTTATGATGAGCAATTTGTTTATGGAATTAGATGCCATCACTTTGGAACATAAATCTTTACTGTCATTATGTCTCATTGTTGGATTATCTTCCTTTCCCATACAAAGTGACTTTTTTTGTCTTTTCTGATTAATTTTAGCTTGAAATCTGTTTTGTCAGATATAAGAGTAGTTACTCATAATTTCATTCTAGCTCCACTTGCATGTAATATCAATTTCAATCTTTAACTTTCAGCCTGTGTGTGGTTTCACCTGAGAGGTGCAATTCTTGCAGAGAGCATATAGTTGGGTCTCTTTTTTCTTCTACTCTGCCAGTCTATGTATTTTAATTTTAGAATGAAAATCTTTGCATTGAGTGTTATTATGGATAATTGTTTATGTTTTTCTGCCACTTTCATTTATGCTAATGTCTAATAAATTCATAAATCCCATTTACAAAGCTGGTCTTCTAATGAGAATTGTTTTTCTGGGGTATTGTTTCGTTCTGTCCTGTTCTGAATGTGGGATTTCATTAAGTATTTTCTATAAGGCTGGTCCAGTACTCATTCAATCTATTAGTTTACAGTTAGCTTGGATGTTATTCTGAATGACAGGCCTGCTACATATGGCAGTTTTTGTTGGCAGTTATTTTCTTTCTGATCTAGAAAACCTGTTCCAAATGCTTCTGAATATTTTAGTTTCTTCTAGGATATTAGATGTTATTCTGATTCATTTGCCTCTACAGGTTTCCTGACATATTCTACTGGACATCATTAAAAGTCTACGCTTATTCTGTATATTTGGAATTTTAACTATATTTTTTTGTGTTTTGAGGGTCTTTCTTGCTCTTGTCTATTTTAGATTCTAAATATTTCTGTATCTGTATATGTATCAATGTTTGGGAAATTTTATACTATTATGACATTGAAAAGGGTATCAATGCCATTAGCTTTTGTCTCTCTTCCTTTGTCAATAATATTGATTCTTGTTTGTCCTGTTAATGCTGTCCCAAAGATCTTATATATTCTGATCATGGTTCCTTTTTCATTTTATTGATGACAGAATGTTCAGGTTTATGTATTTTGTCTTCATGCATAAAATTTTGTCTACTTGGTTAGTAAATCTATTTGTTAGAATTTTTCCTGAATTTTAATTTGATTTATTGAGTCTCTTATTTCTAGGGTTTGTTTGCCCCTTTCAAAATCTCGTATGCTGGGTTCTCACCCTTACTTCATTGTTTTGATCATGTTTCAATTTATTGATTATGTTAACAATCAACTTTTTCAATTATATGTTCTGGATTTCTTCTACTTCAGTGTCTGTGAGTTTATTAATTAGAGGGTAATAAGTTTTTTGAGATGTGATATCATCTGTCTCCTCCTGTTTGCTAAGATTCCATGTGTGTGCATATGTTGGTGGATTCCTTTTGTTCATGTACATGGAGGGCTTCTATGATTTAATTCATTATAATAAATGAAGGTATAATTTAACTTGAAAACGTACAATCCATGTAATCAAAGTCTTCAGTTCAAGAACAAGTACCATTATTGGAGAGTAAGTGCCAGTAATTGTAGTAAATTAATAGAAAATCACACATCAACATATGGTTTAACAGTAATTACTAATGAACTCTGCAAACTCTATTAATGAAAGAGAAAAATGAGTGAGAAATAATATAGTGTAGACTGAAAGATTGAACATTAATGATAAAACATTACATTAAATCAACGAGGAGATAAAGCATAAATAAAATACAAATAAAAAGAGTGGGTGAAAAAAGACAGAGAAAGGAATGATGATGAGGAGAATGGAGTGGAGTTTAAAGAAGAAGAAATGAGTGGCAATCCATTTCATTTTCAAAATAAAAATAATTTAAACTGTAATAACAAAGTGACTGGGAGTTTATATCAAGCAAGTAATGCAATAACACTCATAGACATACAGTTTTCTTTTTTGTAGTTGAAATTTTAATATGGAGACATTTCTTTCTGGGATTTTAATTTTAGAATCTCCCAACTATGAATGATTTTGTGTAGCAAAAATGTCACATTATTTGTTTGTTCTTGGTTCTGACCCAAACTGCTTAAATTTATTTGGAGGGTCTGTCTGCTAAGCTCTGTCCACTTGTTGGCTGGTGGCATCTACTACGGGAGTATAGTATGATTCAGATCAAACTTCACTTTTAAAACTGACTTTTTTATTGTGAGTGGGAGTGGTTGTTGGTCAGTCCCCTCACTGAACAGTGTGTGAATTGTGTCATATCCCTCATTCTGAAAGTCTGAGTCCATGAGGTGGGGAGAGGTTGTAAAATGTTTCACTCTATCCTCCAGACATGCCTAGGAATTGGGGAGTTGGCACAGTCACCATGGTATGTTACCATAGGTACAAGATTTTCCACCTGACCCTGATCTGTCCTATTTCCATCCCCTGACAACCAACCACAGACTGCCAATTTCAAATGAAAGAGCCTTTTCACTCTTCTCTCTGCATTGCTGTCACTCTCCTATGTCAGGATTAATCCATGACATGGACACCCACCAATACAGTGACATGTAAAGCCTACATGGCTGTTTGGTCTTGGCATTCAAAATGAATACATACCATGAATGACACAGAAAGGAGCCAAAACACAATCAAAAATAGAATGAAACATGAGAAATAAGTGTAAATCACAGAAATTTAAAGTCTCCCTCTCAGGAAGTACTAACAGTCTGTTTAAGCTGTTGCTACTTCCCCACTTTTACTATCTGCAGGAAAGTGTCTAGTTTTTCTGCTGAGGTAATTGAACATGTCAAATCTGAGTTTATTTTCCACTTGTATTTTGTTTTTGCTGAACAGCAGCACCACTTTACCTCAAACTGTGAGGGAAAACTTTGGTTCATTGGGTAGGAACTTCTACTCCCCCACTGAACCAATGCACACCTGGAGCTGCTGCCATCTAATCCGTGTATCAACGCTCTTAGTATTCTGGAAATTTATGTTTTTGGTTTTCACCTGATTTCTAGTGTGTTATCAACCATCATTTTCCCAGTGTCTTTATAACTCAATATGACCCCCACAGAACTGTTGTTTTAATGCAAGCTCTAGGTTCTGCTGTAATATGGGTTCTGTTGATCCACCATTTTGCCTGGCATCAAAACATTCTACTGTAATGTATATGATCATTTTATATGGTGGTTGCTTTCATTTTCTGAAATTATATTGAGATTTTTGCATCCATATTTCTAAGATATTTCAATTTGTAGTTCTGTGTCATTTTGCATTAGGTCTTAATATTAGGTGAACACATTCGTTTATTGGTACTTTTAGTTATATGTGAGAAGACAATACACAATAACATAAGTGTAAAATTATGGAGTATACCTCGTTCTAATTCAGTACCCAGTATATTCACATCTCCATTCTTCCAAACACCATTCCTTTCCCTTTACTCATCTTTCTGCTTTTTACTAATAGGCTGTTTTTGATTAGTGTCCTGTTGATGTACATAATAGAGAAATTCACTGTGGTATATCCACATATATGCATAAGAAAGTTTGGTCTGATTCATTCCATGAACTTTATCCCAACCCAATAATCTTCCATTCATTATTCTGTTAGTTTGATCTTTTCCTTATTGTTAAATAACTTCCACATATCAGAAAATACATTTGACTTTGACTTTTTGAGACTGGCTTAATTCATATAGGATGATAGTCCTCAGCTCCATTCATTTTTAATCAAATGCCGTAAAGTCATTTTTCTTTATGGCTTAATAATATATCATTATGGAGTATTTTCTTTATCCTTTAATCTGTGAAAGGCCACCTTGGTTGACTCCATAGCATAGCTATTGCAAATTGTTCTGCTATGAACATTGATTGCTGCATCACTGTAGTATGCTGATATTAAGTCATTTGGAGATGTACTAAGGGGTATGATATCTTGTTCAAATGGTAGATTCATTCTTGATTTTTGGGAGTCTCTATACTGCTTTCTGGAATAATTGTAGAAGTTTACAGTCCCACTAACAATGTAGAAGTGTAAAGTTTCACCTACATACTCACCAATATTTATTATTGTTCATATTCTTCGTAAATGTCATTCTGAGTGGAGTTGAAATCTCAAAGTAATTTTAATTTGAATTTCCCTAATTGGTAGTGGGGTTGAACATTTTTTATATATTTGTTGCCTATTTGTATCTCTTGTATTTCTTCTTTTTTTTTTTTTTTAATGAGGAGTAAAAGGAGTAGGAAGGATTTATTTAGGAAGAAGTGCAGAGACTCCGCAAGGCGGAGGGGCACCTGGAAGCAGGATACCCTATATTTCTTCTTTTGGGAATTGTCTGTTTAGTGATTTCTTACTTCACCATTTATTCATTTATTGTTTTTATTTATTTATTTATTTTATTTATTTATTTATTTATTTATTTATATGAGTTCTTCATATATCCTGGATATTAATGCCCTAGCTGAGGAGGACGTGGCAAAGACTTTTTTTAAATTATTTTATAGCTTTTCTGTTCATGCTCTTAATTATAACCTTTGCTCTGAGGAAGTTCTTTGATTGGATGCTATTCTGATTATTGATTTTTAATTTTATTTCTTGTGTTTTGAGAGTCCTGTTAAGGAAGCTGATCCCTGAGCCAACATGTTGGAATTTTGGGCCAATATTTTCAAGCTGGTGCAGGGTTTCTGGTCTAATTCCTAGGTTTTGTGATAGGTGAGAGATAAAGTTTGTTTCATTCCTCTAAATAAGAATTTCCAATTTTCCCTGAACCATGTGTTGAAGAGGCTGACTTTTCTTCAGCATTTGTTTTTGTCACCTTTGTCTAGTATCAGATAACTGTATTTACGTGGGTTTATCTCTGTGTCTTCTATTGTATTCCATGGTCTTCATTCCTGATTCAGTGTCAGCACCATAATTTTTTTCTCATTGTAGTTCTGTAGTATAATTTGAAGTGTGGTATTGTGATGCCTGCTGCTTCCCATATTTGCTATGGATTGCTTTGACTACTCTCTTTTGTTTTTCCAAGTGAATTTCATAAGTGCTTATTCTAAGGCTGTGAAGAACATTGTTGGATTGCTGATGGCAGTTGCATTGAATCTGCATAGTGCTTTTGGTAATGTGGCCATTTTGGCACTGCTAATTCTGCCTATCAAAGAATACGGGAAATCTTTCCATCTTCTGTGTTCTTCTTGAATTTCTTTCGCCAGTGTTTTATAGTGTTCGTTGTAGAGCACCTTCATCTCTTTTGTTAGACTGATTCTAAAGTATTTTATTTTATTTTAAATCTCTTGTGAATGGAATCGCTTTCCCAATTTCTTTTTCAGCAAGTTCATCATTAAAATACAGGAACGTGATTGATTTATGGATGGTGAATTTGTGTCTTGCTACTTTTCAGGATTCATGTAGGAGCCCTAGAATTCTTCTGGTGGAGTTGATGCATTTACTAAATACAGTCTCATGTCGTCAGTGAACAGAGATTTTTTTTACATCTCCTTTTCCTATTTGTATCCCCTTAAGTTCTTTCTCTTGCCTACTTGCTCTGGCTAGTTTCAAAGACTATTTTGAATAAAGTGGTGAAAGTAGACAACCTTGTCTTGTTCCTGTTTTAGATGAAATGTTTTCAATTTTTCTCCATTCAGAATAAGGTTGGTCATGGGTTTATCATATATAGTTTTTACAATGTTCATGGAAGTTCTTTCTACCCTTAGTTTTTCTAGTATTTTAAACAGGAAAATGTGCTCTACTTTGTCAAATGCTTTTTCTGCATCTATTGAGTTAATCATGAGATTCCTGTTTTTAAGTTTATTTATTAGGTGAATTACATATACTGATTTCTGCAGGTTGAATCAACCTTACACGCTTGAGATAAATTCTACTTGATCATGATGCATTATCCTTTCAATGTGTTTTGTAAAATGTTTGCCAATATTTTATTAAGAATTTTTGCATCTGTGTTCATCAGGTATATTGGTCTGAACTTTTCTTTCCTTGATATGTCTTTGTCTGCTTTTGGCAATAGGTCTTTGTAGATTGAGTTTAGCAGAATACCCTCTTTTTCTATTTCTTGAAATAATTTGAGGAGGTTTGATTCTAGTTCTGCTTTATTAGTATGGTATAACTTAGATGAGAATCCATCTCATTTTGTGCTTTCTCTTTGTTGGAAAGATTTGATGACTGCTTCAATTTAATTATCAGAAATTAACCTATTTATGCTTCATAATCTTTCCTGGTTCAATTTGGATAGATCATGTCTTTAGGAAATCATTCATATCTTCAAGTTTTTCTTGCTTTTGGAGTATAAGTTCTCAAAAATAGTTTTTGATAATTCTTTGGATTTCTGAAGGGTTTTTGGTGATAGTTCCTTCTTTAACTTGGATTTATTTTAAAAGTTTGAATTTTTTTTTGTTTTAGTGTGGCTAATGGTTTAACATTTTAAGAAAACAATGCTGTTTATTTGATATTTCATAATTTTTTAATATCCAATTTCATAGATTGTGGCCTCAATTTTAGTTATTTATTGTCATCTACTCATTTTTGTGTTGTTTTGTTCTTTTTCAAATGCTTGCTATTTACTGAGTGTCTTTCTATTTATTTAACATATGAGTTCAATGGTATGAACTTTCCTCTTGAACTGTATTCAAAGTGTCCCAGAGTTCAATTTATTGTATCACCATTATCATTTTCTCTAGGTACATTTTAATTTCTCGCCTCATTTCCTCTTTATCCTTCATCATTCAAGAATATTATTTGATTTCCAGATGTTAGGATGATTTCTACTTTTTAATCTTAGCATTTGTTTTTACTTTTTATTCTTTGTTGCTTCAACATAATATTAAATATTAGAGGAAATCATTGTTACATACTCATGCATACATAGATATAGGCAAAGTAAGTTAAGGTTGATCCTAGTCCAGGATCTCCCCTTTGCTTCATCCTTTCCCAGATCTCATGTCTCCTCTGTAATACCCACATGTTAAAGATAGAAATGATCATATGTATATATATTACTTTTTCAAATTTCTGACTTTCTCTCCCTACTTGTTTATGTAGTTAGGCTACTTATGGGAGCTGAGTGTTCCCAAGCATATTAATAACTACTCTTTTGTCTCCCCACCTTCCCTGCCTCCCTCCCTTCTCCCCCCACCTTCATACTTATGGTTCCCCAAGCTTATGTGAAATTTCAACTTTTTTGGGTTTATTACTTAAAATTAGGAAACTTTCATCATATCTTATGTTTTACTCTAGTTTCCACTTATCAGAGAAAACATTCAGCTCTTCAGTCTCTGTTTTTGGGGTATTTCACTCAGCATGATTTTTTTTCCATTGCCATCCATTTAGCCACAAATGCCATGATATTATTTTCTCTACAAGTAGAATACCATTGTATATAAATATTCCACAGTATTTGAATCCATTTATCCAGGAAGCAACATCTGGGTTTCTTCTGTAGTTTAGCTATTGTAAATTGAGCTGCTATAAACATTGATGTAGCTGTGTCTCTGTTAGTAAGCCATTTCTAGCACTTTGGGAAAATACCCAGGAGTGGGACAGTTGGGTCATATGGTGATTCCATCCTAAATGATAGGTTATTTATTGGGTGTCTTTCTATCCATTTAACATATGAGCTAATGTTACAAACTTTCCTTTTGAACTGCCTTCAAACTCTCCCAGAGTTTTAATGTATTGTATCAGTGTTCTCATGCAAGTATTTCAAAATTTCTACCTTGATTTCTTCTGTTACCCTTCATCATTTGAGAATATTATTTAATCTCCAGGTGTTATGGTGAGCTACGTTTTAACTCATCATTGATGTCTATTTTCATTTCATTGTGATCTGATAGAATGAAAAGTATTGTATCTTTTCTGTTGTGCTTAACTAAAATTTGCTTTGTACCTTAAAATATGGTCTATTTTACAGAATGTTCCATGTGCTGCTGAGAAGATAGTGAATTCAGTTGTTGATGGATAAAATACTATAAAAAATGCTTGTTAGGTCCAAATTTTTCATTATATGGTTTATTTCTATAGGTTTTTTACTTAGATTATGTGTGGATGATCTATTCAGAGATAAGAGAATCATTGATAACATCACCTAGTGTTTTGTACTGTGGTTGACTTGATTCTTAATATTGTGAAGGGTTTGTTTGATGTACATAGATGCTCCATTATTTGGAGCATAAATATTTATGATCAGTAATATCTTGCGGATGTATAATTCCATGATTATCTTAAGTAGTATTAAATAACATTCTTTCTCTCTTCTTTTTAATTTTGACTTGAAATCCAGTTTGTCTGATGTGTAAATAACAACTCCTTGTTTGTGGGGTCTATATGAGTAGTTGTTTATTCCCAGACCTTCACCTGCTGTCTGTGGATGTCTTTGGCTGTGAGGTGAATCCATTGGAGACAACATATTTTTGGATCTGATTTTTAATCCACTTTGCCATCCTGTGACTTTTGACTGAAGCATTTGTACCATTAACATGCAGTGTTATTGAGAGAGAATTTTTATTTCTTGATATTTTGATTTATTCCTGTTGCCTACATTGGGTTTGATTCTCTTTTGATTTATAATTCTTCTAGTGTAATGCCTCAGTGTACTGGTTTTCTTTTTTATTTTTCATTTCTTCTTCACAAAATACTTTGTTTCATCTGTTTTGTAGTTCCAGGGTCCTAGTTTTGAAGTTTTAGCTGTTGATTCATTATGGAAAATTTTAATTTCATCTTCAGATTCGAACCTTAATTTTGCTGCATAGTATTGTTGGTTAGCATTCATTATCTTCCAGAGCTTGTTATATATTATTTCAAATTCTCACTTTTAGGGTCCGGGGTGAGAAGTCAGTTGAAATCTATACTGGTTTCCTGCTAAATGTGTATTTGTCATTTTCCTCTTGCAACTTTAAAATTCTGGCATTATTCCCTGTTTGGCATTTTCATAATAATCTTTCTTTTGTATCCTGATAAATCTTAAATTTGTCCTTTGAATGTTTTCCCAGACTCCTAGAGTGTTCTGTTCATGATCTTTTAACAACTTTTCTCTAAGATCAAGTTTATTTTCAGAATTATATACTTTGTCTTCAAGACCTGAAAATATAACTTTTAAATTGTCTGATATATTTTCTTATGCTTTCCATTGAATTTTAGTTTTGATTAACTTGTTCTTCATTTCAAGGTATTCCATTTGATTCTTTCTCAGGATCTCTACCTCTTTATAGAGTGATCTTTCAATGCCTTTATTTCCTCTCTGAATTCCTCCTTAAGTCATCTTTTAGCTCATTGAATTATTGAAGTATGAATTCTCTAAATCCCTTCTCTGACATTTCTTCCAATCTGGTGTCATTGATGTCTGGTTTTGATGCATTATGGGTTTTTTGGAAAGATTTATTCCCTTTCTTTTTCATGTTACTTATAGGTCTATCCGTACATCATGACTTCCTTGGTTTCTTCTTTTAAGTGAGGGATTATTTTGTGAGCTCCTCTCTTAAGAATTCTGAGATGGATTTATAGCCGGATAATGATATTTAATTTGATGTGTAATCTATTCTGATCACAATAACAGCCCTACCTTAACTGATGACACTAGGTCTTTTTACTATAATCACTTTTGAGCCAGTCCTCACAATCTTTAGCATTTTGAGAACAGAAACTCATTGCAGTTGATCTCTGAACTTCCTCAAAATAGTGTATATGTCCCAATTCTGTTTTTCCAACACTGCTTCCTTCCAGTATTGTGAGGACAATAGGATACACAGTGTAACATGCATCTACTATCTTTTCCAAATCAATGTAGGCACTTTAGTATTCACTCTATTATATATTTAGAAAACTTGAGATATTTCTGCAAGTATTTGTGAAAAAATGAAGAATTGGTATCAGCCTTTTCATTATTTAGTAGAATTATCCTCTGAACATTTGGAATGAGGTTCTTTTTGTAGAAAAGTTCTTAATTTTTTATTAGGCTCATCCTGTGTTATATGCCTCCACATATTGTGAATTAATTTTTGTTTCAGTTTCTCTTATTTGTGTCATTCTATGAATTTGTTCATTTCATCCATTACACAATTTATGATTGTTCTGAAAATACGATTGTTGTAATAATTTTATATTTCCTCCTAAATTTCGAACATCAGTTTAATCACTTTGGATACTATTATGTACAATCTTTTTACTTCTATATCAATCTAGGTAATACTTTGCCAATTTTATAGTATCTTTCAAAGAAATAACATTTATTTTAATTAATGTCTTTTAGTGCTTTTGTTCCTATTTGATTAATTTCCATGTTGGTCTTTGATATTTTCTTCCTTTTATTTCCTTTAGGTTCACTTTGCTCTGTTTTTCTTCATGACTTATTATGTAACTGTTGAGTATTCATGTGATATCTCTGTTTATATTTATTAGATATGAATTTCTCTCTGAACAATGATGGTTTTTTTCTCCATCCCACAGGTTTGATATATTGTGTCCTTCTTTAACTTTCAACACAATATCTATTTGCCCTTTTAATTTAGTCTTTGATCCTTTCATTATTTAGAAGTATATTGATAAATTAGCATATATTTTGAGTTTCCCAGTTGTCTTTCTAACAATGATTATTGATTCATCACATGGTACTTGAAGAATATATTCTTTGTCTGTTACATCTTGACTGTTCTTTCTTGTACACAATAGTTAATGCAACACCAAACTAAAGACTAGCTTCATTCAAAGAGATTCTATTCCAAGTCACAAAGGGATAAGAGGTCGGATATTTCATCCCACTCCTGTAGTTACTCCATTGAGGCAGAAGGGGACACTGATCTTGCTGCTGTAGTGATAACACTATGGATGACATTCTCTCACCAAGTGCCCTGAAATCCAATCAAAACTTGCAGAAGGAATTGCTCCTCTTTAGGAAACTACGGCTTTTGCTCTTTTGATTGGTATAAAAGTTGTAATTTGTTCAAGCAAATTTTGCATTTTCATTGGAGTTTACAGTCTTCTCTTTCCTTACAGTACTCTTTCCATTCCTCACTCCCATTTTTGAGGCATTAAACATCTCTGTATTTCCAAAAGATGCTACAAATTTTTTTGAGAAAGCTGTGAAAAGAATGAAAGAAAGTCGCCTTCAAGAAAAACAAAAGGTAAATCCCAGTAGGGGTTTTGGAAGAATGCTCATGTTTTTACATTTATGTATTTCCACATTTTTCACTGGTGCACTGTAGTTGTATGGATTCATGGTATTTGTTGCTATATATTTATACATCCAGAGAATATAACAGTATAATTTCTTAGCATCAAGAGCATGTTCATTTTGTGTAATTTTCTTGATTATGTGTGTATGCCTTTGGTAGTTGTCTGTATATTTTTAAAAAGTAAATGAAGAACTCTTAGTTGATAATAGTAAAGTCTTTATATTTCAGGAGAATAAGGAATTTAGTGTCTGGGAATAGATATATAAGAATGAATCAAAAGAAAACATTTACCATTTTACAATCAGCATTAATTACTATGTCAATGCACAAATACATATAGCTGATTTTATAACTCCCAGATACCCCCAAAAGGAATCCTTATATATATTTTATTAGAAGGTAAATTAGAAGAGCCATTATGAAAAACTGCATGGAGGACTCTCAAAAATTATATGCAGACCCACCACTACTGGGTATACAGCCACAAAAATAAAATAAGTATTTTGAAGAGACATCCACACTATCATGCTTATTGCAGCACTATCTTTATATTATTCTTCATAATTGATCAAAATACATTTTGAACACTTTCACCATTAGGAAATGATAAATGATGACTGAGATAGTGTTTAAGCTGAAATAAACAGAATGCATAATATCTCTGGATCAAAATGATTTGATACATCATTTATAGGTACCATTGAATGCTTTTACATATCAATTAAAATGATTTTCAATGGAGGAAAAACATTTATCATATCCCTTCTTTTCAGAGGAGAAAATTTCAACATAAAAGTGATTTACCTGTCGCTTTAATTTCATCAGACTTTTTTAGATTGGTAAAGAATCCTTGCATTTCCAGGCTCTTCTATTTACAAACGTCCCATGGAAGGCAACTTCAAGCTAGCTGGTACTGTTTGGACTGTGCTACATTTGGCCCCTCATGTACTGGAGTAGACATGGGATTGTTTGGGCATCAAGGGTTTGCCTCTTGTAGCCTCAAGGCCAGCATAAGCTCAAGAAGCCAAGATGGATTGGACAGGTGTCTACAAAGTTCATAGCTGCAAGCATAGTGGAATATTTCAAGATAATACCCCCACACCTTCTGGAGATGGCAGGACATTAATCTGTAGTGATTTTAGTGAAGAATTGAAGCCCTAAAATAAAATACTTAAGTCAGGACATATTGAGCAAACAAATGTGATAGAAGAAGGAGTCAACCCCTCTCTGACCAGCAGGCTGTATTCAGAATCTAGAGAAGCTCAGGGACAGGAAGACCAAAACCTAGTAAACACTGAGCACCACAGCCAGTTTTCTTTCAGGGAAACATACCACTCTCCGAAGTTTGTGGATGGATGCTTTTTTCACTAATTATTTAGGCAGCCCCAGCCAGACTCCTGAATGTAGAGGAGTCATATTCTCAGTTAGAAGTTAAATTATACACTCATAATTTATTTCTGCCATCATATTAATTTTCTGTCTTTGAAATGTCTCTATTTCTAGCATCGAGTGGATCTTCTTCAGCTTATGTTAAATTCACAGAACTCCAAAGATGTGGAGTCTCACAAAGGTAACCAAAGCTGCCTCCTCATCTTCTGATGTGGAAACTCTGAGAGACAGTGACAGTGTAGGGTTAGCCTCAGCATCAGGGACCAAGTTTCTAGGATCCAACAATTGTAAGATATGCAAGGCAAGTGGATATGACTGTCATCCTTCATTTTGAAGTGGTCACATACATTATCCAGGCCCTTCTTAAATTCATTTTTTTAAAGAGAGTGGAACACTGAGCAAGAGAAAGAGAGAGAGAGAGAGAGTCAATTTTTTAATTTAGTTTTTCATGTGGCTTTCATTGCCCCAAAAGTTTGTCATGTATATGGGTGCTGCGGTTTGTACTCACATACTCACACATTCCAGGCAAGTGCTGTAACCGCTGAGCCACCACTCCAGCCCCTCCTCAATCCAGTTTAATCAACCTTCTTTAAGTACAGTCCAAACAAAGAAGGATCTGTGCCAATAGGTCACATCAATGTGTGCATGCCCACAATTTAATCTTCATGACCTTGAGTATATACATGAATCAAAGTATCTCTGGCCTTAATTAACCATGAGATAATGATTTCCTATCCCTGGTTCCAAATTAAGAATACAACGTAAAGCAACCCAATGAAGATCTTGATGAGAGAACTTAACTATCACCATTTTGGGCCTGACCCAACAATGTACCACTTTAGGATTCTTTGTCTTACAATCTGTGCATTGGAAGTCTTCCACAGTGATCCTTAGGAAGGCAGAGACTTGCCATTAACAGTATGAAACTGAGACAACACACAACCAAAAGACAAACCCCAACTTTTAGGATTAGTAAAAATCATTGTCAGTTTCACCCAATATTGAGGTGGCAAGAAAATTCTGTCTCAGCCATTTTCTATTATCCAGGGACATTGTCTAGATATGTCAAGGCAGTCCAGCCACAGAACTCACAGGCACTTCGGTGCATACACAACAGGCAGAGGTGTTTGCTACTCTGGTGTAGATGTGTCTAGTTCACACTGGTGTTGGCAAGAATACACCTATGGATTAAAGGACAGAGCATTTACAGGCAGTAGCACAAGTAAATCAGTTACATTCAGGAGAATGCATGTCAGTTTTGAATCCTGGGAAAACACAGCGGTTACCTGTGGCAGCTTCCCTAGGCAGTGATTCTACACTTGTACAGGTTTTTCCTGATCTTCAGCAAACTCAGTGTGCATAGGAACTCATAATTGGACAAGTGAAGCAACAATTGTACCCGTTATTATTTGAGGACTTAGTCAAGTCCCCAAATATGTACATATGTACCCAGATTGGGGCTTATTCAGTAGTTACTCGTAGTGTGTCATGAGGACTTCACACTCCAAAACTTTTCCCCATGGACTGACAAGTATATCCAATGAAGGTGGGGGTCCTTGATTATGCAAGGTCACGTCCACCCTACAGTTTCCCCCCTATTCCCTATTAAATCCAGTGGCAGCAAGAAAAAGGAAAGTCCTTTGCTCAGCAAATTGACATTTAAATGCAGCATCCTTTGTTGTTACCTGGGCCTGTGTTGGTGCTGCTGTATGATGTAGCACAGCTTCCACATCTCTTTGGGGATGCTCAGTAAGAGCTTGCACAGCTACCAACAGATACCGTGCCCACTACCTATTGAGGGAGAGTTGACTGTAGTCCTAAGTCCTATGCAGCTTCCACTGAATCTGTAACTGAGTTGCCCATCACTGCACATCCTGACCTGTTAAATGTGTACCTTGGTCACTTTCTATTATGATGGGCCAGCTGTACAAAGCTGTCAGAAGTGTTAAGGCACAATTTAAAGCATGCTGATTCACTTGACCACTGGGCCCAACAAAGGAACCTGTACCATCAAGGCAAGCATGGATCCTCCTGACCTCAGTAAAAGTTCAATGTAGTCAATCTGCCATCATGATAAAGAGACAGGTTCATGCATTACCTGGTCATCCACATCTCCAAGACACGGTGTGTGGATACTCCCAAGCACAAACTACACATGCCTGATAAGTCTGCACCAGGACATCCCATGATGAAGGCAAACTCCACTGCTTGTCTACTTTCCACATAATTTTCACATCCGCATTCTCTGGGCTGCAGTGCAAATAAGCAGACAGGTTGATGGTAGGCTCCTGCAGTATAAACAGCACATTCTAGTCAAACCATCTCCTTCATCACTTCCTGGCAGAGTCATGGGGGCATGGCCTTTAACATGACCTATAATTACCTTTCCATGGTGACCTTACTCCCAGAGCACCTGCCACAGAATTTTCTCCCAATGCACAGCACAACTATCAGTACATGTCATTACAGAGGATATTTCATTTGCTACTATCATCAAGCTCAGTTCACTGGCAATTTTGTGCAGCCTCTATTAAAACAATCAGTGTCTGTTTCCAGTTCCACAGCTACTCCCATCCACATAGGTTATGTCCGTGGTTGAAGTTATCTGTGTATAGAACAAAAGACAGTATTGAAACCTTAACTTCATGGTATGGTCTTGTTTCTGGTTTACCTGCAGAGATAACAGACCTTAGCACCTCCTGACATCTCTTGTCTCTGCAGGATCTTAGCATGCTTAGCTTTTGTTTGCTCTGCCAGCACCTTGCACTCCTGAGCTCTCTTTCAGCTCCTACTTGCTCCCAGCACACGTTGGCTCTCTTGGCCCCTGCCAACTCTTAGGGCACTTAGGCTATTTTGGCTACTGTCAACTCCGGCCAAACCTGAACTCTCTCTTGGCCTCTAACATTTTATAGCACACCTGAGCTTTCTCGTCATCCCTACCCAAATTATTTTTCCAAATTCACCAACTCCACTTGACAAGCGGAACATGGGGAACTTTGTATCCTGGGCTGGCGCTGCCAACAACTGCCTATCAGAGACATCACCTGCTGCTGTTTCGTTTTCTTCTTTAACAGTGGCCAGGCTTGTGAATATTAATTTTCCTCCTCTTTGGACTCCATTAGTACTGTGGAGGAGTATTATCATGGAACAGAGATTCTCCTCCAGCCCCATATTCTGATTTCCAAGGCCTTAGCACCTTAGATCTGCTGCTCAGTTCACAACAAAATCACCAAATTTTATATAACTTCAGATTTTGATTTAGTGTTTTTATGATGAGGTTGAGATTCCATGTTTCTAATAATTTTTCACATACTTCTTGTCCATGGACCACAACTTGAGTAGCAAGAGTTTCTCTGGCACCCAATATTCCTTTAAATTTCCTCAGACTTATAGAGATGAAAGATCTTTTACTTTTCTTCATTGCATCTGCATCTGCATGGTCATCTTTTTCTTTGGTCAGGTGTCAAGGCCTGGGATCTACTGCCCAGTTTACAGTCCACTCCAATGGGTTCATGTTCACCACAGGTCAATCAGAATTCTGTGCTCATAGGTGATCCATCTATTGAATCCCAACTCTACACAGACATCCATGTGAATTGGTCCTTGGCCACCAAATGTCACATGTTCCTAAATGGCCACACACTCTTGTTCACCAGGGTTGATGCATATCTCACTTGCATAGAATCCTGCATTTATGCCAAGTGTCAGGGTGAGGGTGAGGCACAGGCCAAGTGACTTCAGTTGAAGTGTCCTGCATTTGAGAGATATGTAAAGCAGATTGGAAATTTTCATCATCCTTTATTTTAAGGTAGCCATAACTGTTAGTCAGCCCCTTCCTCAATCCATTTGAATTGACCTTTTTTTATGCACACGTGAAACAAAGAAGGATCAATGCCAATAGGTTACATCAGTGTGTGCATGCTCACAAGGTTATGTGAGCATGAATATATACATGAATCGAAGTGTGTCTGGCCTTGATTAAGAATGGGACAGTGAGTTCGTATCCCTGGTTCCAAATTAAGAGCATAACATAGAACAGCCCAATGGAAGTCTTCTTGAAGGAGCAGAACTATTGCCATTTTGGGCCTGTCCCAACAATGCACCACTTTGGGATTCCTTGCTTTACAATCTGTGCATCACAAGTCTTCTGCAATGATCCCATAGTGAGGATGGAAGACACTTGCATCCATAGTCTTCAACAACCATGAGAATCCTGATTTGCATTTCTTGCTCAAAACAAGGAGC
>PVKS010037908.1:0-18258 GCA_004027875.1 Aplodontia rufa
TGTATATATTATATTATTTTGTTAGAAGCTTGTTTGATTGTTCAACAAATAAATTTCTGAACAAAATAAAAAATAAGCAGAAAAAAGAATCTCCTCACATTCTCTACACATAGGAATAACAGTAATGATTTACAGGATACTTTCTGAAATCCAGCACCCTATAAGAGGTTGACTTGTTTTCACTCATCCGGTCCTTGTGACATGTGGCACATGTGGGCACTCTCTCTTAGGATTCTTATTTCATAAACACAGAAAGCTGAGGCTTAAAGTTGAGTGCCCATGTTACCCAGCTGTGAGGGGAACCATGGCGTTTAGTCTACGTGCACTAAGTCCCATGAACATGTTTGGAATGTCATCAATTTCTGTTTAGAATAAGAATTGTTCCAACACAATGATTCAAAGGAGGTCACAGGAATTGATGGGAAAGTTCCAAACCCTTGGTGCTTGCCTTTCCCAGTGCCTTGGAGGAAGAATAGCATTTCTGTCCTCAATGTAAGGTGTATGCATGGTCTTCCCACCACTCTTTTTAGACAGAAAATTATTCAAAAGATTTGATGTTGCCAAAACCTTCTTTAACTTGGAAAGAACTATAGAAAAATGCAGGCATAAAAGAGCTGACACCTCTGTTATATTTTGGTATCTGTCAGAATGAGTTCCAGTGTTTAGAGACCTGCTGAGCTCTTTGCTGACAGCTCTACAGGTACAGTCTGTCCTGAAAGGTATTTCCTCTGGTTTTAGGCTGGTTTTAGAGGTCTAAAGTGGGATCCCTGGGGGTGGGGACATCTGGGCCACATCCCAGGTCATTGGTAACCATGGTTTGGAGCTTATCTGAATGCATGTGACACTTTCCTTCTCTGTTTGGACCATCAGCCCTGGCAGGCCTGTTTGACAATGCCATTTATGAGTGAAGCCAAATAGACCAGAGGGAAGAGCAATCAGAGAGCTTGGGCCTCAGTGCAGCTCTACTGTGACCTTGAATGAATTAGGCTCCCAGGAGCTCACAGAGTTGACCAAGATCAAAAGAGAATATGTATGGATGATAGAACTTAGAAAAGCTGAAGAGGCTCTAAAAGTAGGAAATAGCATGATTTCTCAGACACCAGGTCTGACATAAGCCACTGTGCCCTGATCTTGGCCCGAAACTTCCTTGGAGAGGGGATGAGGAGACCACCAGTGGAGAAAGATCTTACCCTTGGGGGCAAGACAGTAGGCCCAGAAAGGGAGCGTCTGTCTTGCTTCTGTGTCTAAATTAGATATGTTTCTGTCAAAGCTGTCAGCAGGATGTCACTGCCTTCACAAGTACAGCGAGGGAGATAGGGACACACAGAGCCCTGAAGGGAAGAGTTTGGGAGGCTGGGCTCAACTTTGTCAAAAAAAGTAGTTGGTATTTCATTAATAAAATGGCTTGGGGGCTTTGTCGGTTTCTTCACCTTCTCTTGATTCTGCCTTCATCCCTCATCTCAGCTCAGCTTCTAGCATGCCTTTCTGTGTTCTCAACTCTGTCCTAGGCTGCAGGTGGCGTTGTCCATGGAGGGATGGAAGGAGGTGTGGGGCTAGAAGGTTTCATGAAGGGTAGGGGCATTTCAGAGAGAAAGATGGTTTAGAATAACGAATTCACCTGTCCTGTTTCTGAGAGCATGCTGGGAAGGACACAGAAGCCAACTCATACTGCTGTTTTCCATACTGTCCTGATTTCAGCAATGGAGATCCTGCATCCAGGAACCCTCAATCCCTGGAAATCAAGATGGTTGGTCACCTTAGAAGGGTTCTGGTGATGCCTACAATAGGTCACCCACCAGCAGATTGACTTGGTTGTAGAGTCTTTCCTGGTAGTTACAATGTAACTCTTTATGATTTTCTAGGCTTTGGAACCAGAGGAAGCATGAAATACAACTGTATATCATGGGACCTCATTCGTTCTTTGTGTCACATGTGCCCCTTCTGCAATCTGTTCTTAGAACTACTTTTTCTTTAAAGAGAGAAGGACAGTGAGAGAGAGAGAGAGAGAGAGAGAGAGACAGACAGACAGACAGACAGAGAGAATCAATTTTTATTGAGTTTTTCACATGGCTTTTGTTGCTCCAACACTTAGTTGTGTACATGGGTGCTGGAGTTTGAACCCGTGTACATGTGCTTGGCGGGCAAGCCCTGTAACCACCAAGCCACCATTCCAGCCCCTTAGCACTACTTCTTACCAAGTAAACAAATACATTCATAGACATGAGGAGAACAAAAAAAAAAAAAAAAAAGAAAAGAAAAGAAAAGAAAGAAAGAAAACAACAGAAAACCTCTGGTCTGGATGACTACTGCCAAGTACCCACTGACTTTCCTGGGGGTAGTTCAGAGCTAGTAGAGCAGCTGTCAGGTCTGGGATTTGGGCAAGAGGCCCAGGCAAGGAGGAGAGTGCTCATGTTCCTTCCTTGTCCTGTCTGACTGCTACTCTGAGGAATTTGCCTATTACTTCTGAGATACACACCAGCATCAGGTGCTGTCTCCTGGAGTCCACCTCTGCTGCCCACAGAGCATCTCATTTGTACCAGATCATGTGCTAATGATAAAAACCACAATACTGGGCATGCAGGGTTGGAGCTGGGAAATGGACATGCATCCTGGTCCTGTCTAAGGAACTGTAACTCACCCCATCACTAGGGATAGAGCTCAGTGAGGCAGGCCTGAGGGTGTGGTCAGCAGAGGTCAACTGCCATCAGAGTAGGAGGTGGGGACATTGAGGAAGGGATGGGCCTATGCTCAGACTGTGTGCACAGCATCATCCACACCGGTCTCAAGATGTGTTATCACCCCACTTCACAGATGAAAAGTGAGGTTCCAAGGGATAATGTAGTTTGTTCAAGGCACACAGTGAGTTGTTGGCAGAGCTGAAACTGAAAGCAGATCCTCAATGTTACTATGAATCTCCGGGGCTTGCCTTTACCCAAAGACTGTGAAACCCTTCAATGTTTTGGCAACATCTCCACTGGCACAGTCTCAAGGTGGACTATGACCACCCCATGTTTTGTTCAAGAGGCCTGAATGACTTGCCTGGCCTCCGATCCCACCCTCTATGTCTATGCCCTCTGCTTTTCTTGCTGATGGCTCAATGTTATATAGGAGGAGTTGTGTCTTCACCTTCAGTGGTTCCAGTGTCCTATGGCCTCCTGATGCTGCATGCTTCATGGCCCCTTCCCCAGGTGCAGAAAACAAAGCAAACCCTCCACTTTGAAAGCAAGGTTTCTCTCTGGTGTTTAGAGATCCCTGTCAGAGGTAAATGATCTGGAAAATCTATAATCATACCTTCTCAGAGCTCCAAGGGTAGCCTTACTGTTTAAGACTCACATCAGGGGGTTCAGAATATAGCTTAATGGTGGAGTGCTTGTCAAGCATGCACTAGGTTCAATTCCTGGTAGGGGTGCAGGTTCAATTCCTGGTAGGGGTGCAGGATGGGTGGAAGACTTGTACAGGTATCCTCAGAGGCACACCAGAAGGAGGCTGTGGAGGCCAGCTCTGGTCTCCAAACTGTGGTCCCAGAGTACAGAACTGAGCTTTGGCTTCCTCTCAGTATAAGCATCCTGACTTTCAGAGTTAGTCCCATCCCGTCTATCTGCCCACTTTGACTCACAAAGATTGGCAACCTTTCATTATTCATTCTTTCACAATGTTACGATGTACTAGGCACTTTTTAAATTGGGAAATAGTACTTGCAAAGTCATTGCCTTTTTTTCTCTTTATTAAAACTTTCCCCTAGGAAGCTATTTTCCTTTTGAAAATCGCCTTCTGGGCTTCTGTCCTGAAATCCCGAACATGCTAATACATACAGAGGCTTCCCAGAGCTCTCTTTCTTTACATACAAGGGAAGAAAAAGAAATATGTCTCAAGACAGCCTCTTGCTTCTTTTGGGTTAGTGAGGAAGGCAAATGGGGGAGAAGGTGCTGCAGGGCAGAAGACCCTGAAGAAAGCCTCAGGAAGAGCCAGGGAGTGGGATGAAACAGGCATCCATTTTACACTGAAGGGAAAGACAACTGTAGGCAACTCTCACTCCCTCTCTCTTAGGGTCCTCAGACATCTGGAGCCAGGACTGGTGAGACTATTTCCTGCTTTTGTTCCTGGCGACAAACCTTCTCCTGACATTCAGCATCTGTTCCACCCAGGAGGGTTCTGCAATATTTAGCAGACCCAGGCTCTGAAAGGAGGTGCTTGAGTCAACATTTAAAAGATCACAGCTACAGCCTGAGGCAGCAAGAGGGGAAGGAAGAAGAGGAAGATGGCCTGCAATAGCCATCTTGAACCCTCTTCACCCTTTACCCCACCCACCCTCTTCACGTGCTCATTATTTTGCATGATTTATTGTGCTGTTTATATGTTCTGGGTATTGGAGACAGAAAAAAAAAAAAGTTCCTACCCTCATGAAGCCTATTCGCCAATAGGAAAGACAGAAGATAAGTATGTAAACTGCCAGGTAGTGATAAGAGAAAGAAGCGGGAAAGGTGAGGGGGTCGGGAGTAGTGAGTGAGTGTGTGCATGAGTGTGTGTGCGTGTGTGTGTATGTGCACACATGCATCCCTGTCCATGTGTGTGCATGTGTGTGTATGTTTATTTGTGTGATCACATTACCTTTAAGGTGACTTCCACTGAAGGCTTCCTTGGGGAAGCTTAATTTTTACATTTTATCAGAGTCTTGAATAAAGTGAGAGAGCAAGCCACGTGGATCCCAAGGGAACAGAATTATAAAAGAATGAACAACAGTCAGAGGTAGAGGATCTGAAATGGGACCTTGCTTTACATGTTAAAGGGAGGACAGGGAAGCACAGAGGAAAGGAGTTGAGAAAGTCAGGTCCAAGACTGGAACAGGGAGGGCTCTTTAGACTCATATAAGGACTTTTCATTATACTCGATAGTTGGTGGCAAGTTCTTGGAGGGTTCTAACCTCTCTAGAGTGGGGTCATGGCATCATCATATTTATATATAAAGGGATTGTTCAAGCTAAAATGAATTTGATTTCTACCAGGGGCAGTTATTACATGCTGAGTGCTATAGTTTGGCTATGTGCCCCCCCCCCAACACATATTAAAGCCTCGATTCCCAAATGGTTCTACTAGAAAGCAGTGGAACTTTAAGAAATGCAGACTAGTAGAAGGTTGGGAGGTCTTATATCACTGGGGTCCTGCCCATGAAGGAGATTGTGTGGCCTTGGTTGCTTTCTCTTTTGCATTCTGGCATGGGATGAATGACTTTGCTCTTCCATGTGCTCTGCCACGATGTGCTTTGGGCCCAAAGGCAACAGGGCCAACCCACCAGAAACTGAAACCTTTAAAATCATGAACCAAAATAAACCTTTTCTTTTTATAATTTGATTATCTCAGGTGTTTATTGTAGTAATGTAAGCTTTCACTAACAGTGAGCATTGTTAGGAGACAAAGTTTGTGAACATGCTTCTTAAATTTTAGAATACTTTATAAAATAAATTACCATGCCCCCTATCTGGAGACAGTTGTTGTGGCATAGTAGAAAGATTTTGACATATGAAGATAGGAGAGCAGCTCTGTGACCCTGGAAATGTTACTTAACATTTCTGAACCCTAGTTACCTAATTTGTAAAATAGGGATTGTTAGTTACCCAGTTATAGGGTGGTTGTGAGGCCAAACAAGATGGTGGGGATGAAATTGCTTAGACAATGTGAGACACCACAGCCATGTTGAGCCTATAACCTTTAGTAACCAAGTGGGGAGTGCTTGCTTTGTGCTATATTCCCCATTCTCCCTCCCCAACACTTTCATTTCTGTGAGTAAACCCTTTACTATAAGCCCTTAATTTGGACCAGTGGGGGGCAAACTCATTTTTTTTTTCTGCCAAGTCCTGAGGACTGTTAAAGACTTTTAGGAATGCTAATCCATTCCCATGATTTGGACATCAGTCGGGGAATATCAAATCTAAATTCCCAGTCATCCACTCTTCTTAAAAATCCAGATTAGCGTTAGTGGTCATTTTCCTATGGGTCTCATGTATCTCCCCTTTTGTAGACTCTTTTCTAAGACATTTATGTAGCATTTCCCTCCAGAGTAAAGGGCAAAAATGTGGGGTCCAATGTGATACAGACAGTGTCTCCCCTGGTACAAAGGCCAGGCACACTTACAGTCCAGTATAAAGGATTTGAGTTTCCTAAACTCTGGTTTCTCCTTGAACATGGCGCTGTCCACCTGTGCAAGCCTCCCATTCGCTTCTCATGTCTATGCTGAGGGAATTAGTGCTTGGGAAATACAGATACTCTGGATACTGCTATTGCCATTAATATAGTCCTTCATTTCTCTCTGACCCAGGAGTCATAGATACTGCCAATATCCAGGAAATATGGCAGGCTACTATGTTATCTTATAACTGGGGTAAAATCTTAGACATGTCTTGGTTCACTAAAAATGGAGCTTTCCACTATTTATGGGCATGCACTTTCAAATGCCTTGCTGCCACCTTAAATTCCACAAGTTAAAAAATAAAGCCATCCCTTTCATTCCCACTGGTCCCCATACCACAACATTTCTGTTCTTCCAACAGCACTTTGTCACATTTGATTAAACTATACCCCTTCTCTTCCTCACTCCTTACTGTACCCAGGATTTTTTTTTAAATCAAGTTCAAGGGCAACTTCTTTGAAATGTCACTCACATCTACCACTTTCCCATTACACAGTCACCAAACCCATCCAGGGCCCAATCATCTGACCATTACTGCACTCTCCTGCTCCCTCCCCTACTCCAGTTCACCCACTCCACTAAGTTTTTTTATTGCCTCCAGACCATGCACATTGTATTCTTCATGCTTCTTTTGTCCTTTTCTAAACGTTTACTTTTTAGTTGACTAATAAATAGCATATATTTATCTTTAACATGATTTTTTGAAATATGTGTATGTTGTGGAATGATTAAACCAAATTAATTATCATATGTATTGCCTCTCATGCTTATCATTTTATGTGGTGAGAATACTTAAAATCTGTTCTCCTAGTGATTTTTAAGAACATAATCTATTATTATTAACCACAGTCACCATGCTGTACAATAGATCTTTTGAAATTATTCTCCTGTTTCACTGAAATTCTATACTTTTGACCAACATCTCCCCAACCACCTCCACCCTTCCAGCCCCTAGCAACCACCATTCTTATGCTGCAATGAGTTCAACTTTCTTAGATTTCATCCATTAGTGACATTGTGCAGTATTTCTTTCTGTGCCTGACTTATTTCACTTAGTGTAATGTTTTCTGGGTTGAATCATGTTTTCCTGAATGACAGAATTTCATTATTTTTAAAACTATACAGTATTTCATTGTGTATTGTGTGTATGTGTGTGTGTGTGTGTGTGTGTGTGTATCACATTTTCTTTATTCATCCATTGATAGACTCAGATTGATCCCATATCTTGGATGTTGCAAAGAATGCTTCAGTGAGCATGGGAATGCAGATTTTGGTATTGTTGGTCTCTGAAACTGCATGGGCAAATCTCTTCAAACTCCCTCTCCCATTGCTCTGTTTCTCTGGAGAACCCTGATTAAGATAGATATCAGATGACACACTTATTTCACTTATTTTGGATATATACCTAGAATTGGGATTGCTAGATCACATTGTAGCTCTATTTTTAAATTATTTTTTGTGGAAGCTCCATGCTGTTTTTCCATAATAGCTATACTAATTTATGTTCCTCTCAACAGTGTGTAAGCGTTCCATTTTCTCTACAGTATCATCAACACTTACTATCTTTTTTGAAACTTTTTTTGGTAAGTCATCTTAACAGATGTGAAGTGATATTTCATTGGATTTCAAATGGATCTTTCATATTATTAGTGATAGTGACCATTTTTTCATGTACCTGTTGGTTTTTGCATCCTTGTAGCACTTCACTGTTTCAAAATATATTCATATAAGCCAAAACATTACTCTGAAAGAAGGAAGAAGTAGGGGGTATCTCAATCCCTGACCTGAAATTATACTTCAGGGCCATAGTAGTAAAAACAACATGGTATTGATATCAAAACAGAACTGAAGATCAGTGGAACAGAATAGAAGATCCGGAGACAAACCCCCATATCTTTAATTATTTGATATTTGATAAAGGGGGCAAAAGCATAGTCTGGAAGAAAGATAGCCTGTTCAACAAATGGTGTTGGACAAACTGGACAGCCATGTGTAGACAACTGAAGCTGGATCCTTACCTTTCACCCTGCACAAAAATTAAATCAAAATGGTTCAAATACCTGGATATTAAGCCAGCAACTTTAAATTTACTAGAAAAAGAAGTAGGATCAACACTACAGGACATAGGAGTTGGCAATGCTTTCCTTAACAAAACTCCCATGGCGCAAGCAGTAAAGTCAAGAATAAATGAATGGGATGCAATTAAATTAAAAAGCTTTTGCACAGCTAAAGATTTAGTCAAGAGTGTCAAGAGAGAACCTACAGAATGGGAAAAAATCTTTTTCTGCTACACCTCGGACAGAGGGCTAATATCCAGAATATACAAAGAACTAAAAAAACTAAACACCAAAACCACAAATAATCCAGTCAATAAATGGGCTACGGATCTAAAAAGAAACTTCTCACCAGAGGAAGTTCAGAAAGCCCATAAATATATGAGAAAATGCTCTACATCACTAGCAATCAGAGAAATGCAAATCAAAACTTCAATGAGATTCCACCTTACTCCTGTTAGAGTGGCAAAGACAAAGAATACGAACAACAACAGATGCTGGAGGGGCTGTGGGAAAAGAGGAACACATTGCTGATGTGACTGCAAACTGGTTCAGTCACTCTGGAAAGCAGTGTGGAGACTCCTCAAAAAATTAGGGCTGGAACCACCTTATGACCCAGCTATCCCACTTCTGGGTATTTTCCCAAAAAAGTTAGAATCAGCATATTATAGAGATACGGCTTCATCAATGTTTATAGCTGCTCAATTTACTATAGCTAGACTATGGAACCAAGTCAGATGCCCCTCACTTGATGAGTGGATACAAAAACTTTGGTACATATATACAGTGGAATACTACTTGGCTATTAGAGATAAAGATATTATGGCTTTTTGCAGCCAAATGGATGGAGATGGAAAGAATTATGCTAAGTGAAGTTTCCTAATCTCAGAGACTCAAGGGCTGAATGTTTTCTCTCATTTGTGGAAGCTAGAATACATCTGGAAACAGTACATTAGATGGCTAAGCTAATAATAACCTCAAAATGTATGAATTCTTACACAGACAGGGGGATCATTGCCTAGGCTACCTGGAGACATAGGGAGGAGGGCAGGGATTAGGAAGGATATCAAGGAGACTGGAGGGAGGGAATATGGGGGAATCACCCCAGAAGGAGATCTCTAACCTCCACGAGATATCCATTTAACACAGAGGTTCTACTGGGGGTAACATAGAATCATGGGGAATCTAAAGAGGGTATCCATGACATGGCATCACCCTTGGCTAACTATGTAAATATTGTTTAATAATGATTCTCCCTCAATTATAACTCCATATTCATCTAATAAAAAACTCAATATATATATGTATATATATATATATTCATATATATTCTCTCAAAATGTGAACGAATGAATGTGACTCTCGCTATAGAATGATGTAACAGTGAATTTTATGTGTCAACTTGGCTGAGCCACAGGGTACCCAGACAATTTGGTCAAACATTATTTTGGATGTTTGTATGAGGGGTTTTTTGGAAGTTAACATTTAAATTGCTGGAGTTTTGAATAAAGAAGATTGTCCTCCATAACATGAGGGGGTTTCATCCAATTGGTTGACAATACAAGTAGAGCAAAGACTGTCTTCTAGAGTAAGAAGGGATTGTCAGCAGATGGCCTTTGGACTTGAATCATACATCGGATCTTCCCAGATATTCAGGTCCTTTCTATAGATTTTGGTATTGTTGGCCTCTGTAATCACATGGGCCAATCCCTTCAAACTCAGTGTCTCTGTCTCTCTCTCTTTCCTATTTCTCTGTTTCTCTAGAGGACCCTGATTAAAGTAGGTATTATGCATAATTTTAAAGATAAAGAGACTGAGGTTCACACATGTTAAGACATTTATTTGTAGTGAGGACATTCGTTAGCTTTCCATTACTATAACAAACACCAGAATAATAAACTTATAAAGGGAAAAGGTTTATTTTAGCTCACAGCTTTTGAGACTTCAGTTCATGATTGGCTAAATTATGACTTTCAGCCTGTAGCAAGACACAGGATGGGGTCACATCATGGTGGAGAATTCTTGCTAAAGCAAAATCACTGACCTCACTGTGAGTATTTTTGTCAGCCTTTTCACTGCTGTGACACAAAGACCTGACAAGAACAGGAGGAAAAGTGTACTCAAGGGCTCATGGTTTCAGAGGTCTCAGTCCATAGGAGGCTGGCTCCATTCTTTGGGGCTCAGTTAAGACTGAACATCATGTTGGAAGGTATGACTCCAGGAAGCAGATACAAAATATATACCCTAAAGACATGCCCCCAATGACCCACCTCCTCCAGCCACATCCTACCAGCCTACACTTACCAGTTAATTCCATCATGGATTAACTCACTGATTAAGGCTCTCATAACCCAGTTATTTCACCTCAGCCTTCCTGGATTGTCTCACACAATCTTTTGGGGGATACTTTTCATCCAAACCATAACATTCTGACCCTGGACCCCAAAATCTTGTGACAACCTCAATATACAAAATACATTGAGTCCATTTTCAAGAGTTCCCAAAGTTTTAACAGTTCTAAGATTGCCTAAAAGTTCAAGTCTCCAAAGTCTCCTGTGAGACTCAAGGCAAACTCTCAACGTGATCTCCAGTAAACAATCAAGTTACATATGTCAAATGTATAAAGGAACATAGTAAATATTTCCATTTAAAAATATAGGGGCATAGAAAGAAGGGATGGGACTAAAGCAATACCAAAATCCAGCTGGGAAAGGAGTCCTGACCAGCATCTGGAGCACTTGGCATTGTGATGGTCTGTCCAAATGGCTTATGCAGCTCTTCCCCTATGGCTTTGTTGGTTGCAGTCCACATGGCCTCTCTCCTGGCTTGTCTCTGATCAATTCCTGCCACTTTCCTTGGCAGAGGTTCCAAGGTACTTGAGGGTCTCCACTGCAGCTTCGGCTTCCTCCTCAGATTTCCATGCATCATTCTCAGGGGTTGCCCACAGGGACTCTGACCCTGGGGCACTTTGTCTGGCCTCCAAGGTCTTCCTTTGAAATCTTGTTGGAAGCCTACATGACCGCTAACTCCGCGTCCTGCAGTCCTGCAGAACCAGCACCATGTGATTGCCACCAAGGTCTGCCACCATCTCTAGCAGGAGCCAAGACCCCAGGGACCATGACTGCTGCGGCCTCTGAGTGCCTGAGTGTCTGAGTAGGTTGAAAAACCTTCCTAGGCCCCCTTGTGCAAGGATGCCCCATGGGGTCTCTTCTCAAAGGAATTTTTACTTCCTTGAGGCTGAGATAGGTGTGGTCTTGCCAATTCCTGAGATGTCCTCCAGTCATCTTTCTTGTTGCCTCTGGGTAGCCTTTAGCACTTCATTAATGGCAGTGATGTTTTTAACAACAGCCACTTCCTCGGCCCCAGTTTTACTCACATCTTTTAAGTCAAAGTTTTTCAAATCTTTCTGCTCTGCTTTCTGCTCTTGAATATCACAACTAATTAGCCAGAACATAATACAAAAGCCTCTAATTCAATTTCCAATAGAGTCTTCTCCTCTGAAACCTCTTGAGCCCTGTCTTACAGTCCTATTGGCATTCTGGTCTTCTGAACTGCCAGCAGAATTGTGCATTAGGCTTGCTTACAACAATCAAAACTGTTTCTAACTTGCACTGCTAAACATCTCAAAATTCCTCCCAAAATTCCAGAGAGATCCTAAAGCTTCTAAACCACATGGTCAGATTAGTGACAGCAACGGCCTCACTTCTCAGTACCAATCTCTGTTTTAGTAAGCTTTTTCACTGCTGTGCCCCAAGGACCTGGCAAGCACAATTTTAGGAGGAAGTTTATTTGAGGGCTCACAGTTTCAGGGGTCTCAATCTGCAAGAGGCCAGCTCCATTCCTTGGGGCTTAGGTGACATTGAACATAGCAGAAGGCATGGCTCCAGGGAGGAGAAAGAGATACTCTACACCAAATACTAAACCCTAAAGGCATGCCCCAAATGACTCAGCTCCTCTAGCCACACCTTACCAGCCTACAGTTACCAGTTAATTCTATCAGGAATTAAGTATTATAATCCAATTTGTTCTCATAACCCAATCATTTAACCTCAGCCTTCCTGGATTGTCTCACATAGCTTTTGGGGAACACTTTTCATCCAAACGGCAACAGTGAGCAAGAAGCAAATCAGAAGAAATGGAAGAGGCTGTAGTTCTACTGTCCCCTTTTAGGGCATACCCAATGACCTTAGACCTCCAATTAGACCCTATCAAAGTTTCCACCACTACCCAATAGCATCAACCTAGGGAGCAAACCTTTAGTACATCAGTCTTTGGAGGATATTATAGATCCAACCTTGATAAGAAAACATAGGTCTTTTAGACTTTAATCTTCAGGCTTTCTTTAAATGTCTACTACTTTTGTCACTTCTCAGCTCTGTATTTTCAATGATTTTTCACCTCTTAAGGCATCATCTCTAAATTCCTTCAATACAACTTCCTCTTTTCCTCTCTAGCATGTAGCTTTCCTAAACCTTCCTGGCACCCGTGAAATTGAAGGAAGGAACTCCCAGGGAGCAAGAGTCTATAATTGAAACTGCAGAGAAATAGATCAATCTATAAGATAAAGGTAGAATAAAAGGTGAAAGACACAAATCTGCTTTGCAAATATGATGAAAATAAGGCACCTCCCAGACTAAATAGAACTTTAAATGTAAGTAAGATCAAGCGTTTCTATGATCTAGAGAGAATGATAGACCATTGACACAAGCCAGATAACCGCTGGATGCTGGTATTATTCATGAGTCCATGTGGTCATTGACTAGGGCTGTGTTTGATACAGTAACCACGAGACACAGCTGGCTTTTTAACTTTAAATTAATCACAATTAAATAGAATTAAAACCTCAGATCCTCAGATGCATTAGCCATATTCTAAGTGCTCAAAAGTCACATGTGGCTGGTGAGTGAATAATGCATTAAACATCTCCATCCTTGCAGAAAGTTCTGTTGGAAAGCACGGAGGTAGAGAAACTAGTCCCAAATATAAATTTCACTGGGCCCTTAACAACGGTTGGTTAGTAACAAAGAGAAGAGTAAGGCAGAGAGAAGACTGAGTTGAGAAGAGGTTCAGAACCGCAGACCTTTCCAGAAGAACAAAAGAAGAATCTTGATGGTAAAAGTTGTTGTCTGAAATGCCTGGGGGCCTAAGGGAATAGCCTCTCTAGTCTGCGAGGCATAGACTAGGGCAGGGCTACAGAAGCCTGGCCTCAGGCAGAAGTACAACTCTGCATCTGCACCCAGCAACCTCAACCTAGAGCACCTTGTGTAAGAACAACCTATAAGCTGCCTTAGCCTGAGATCCAGCTGAGGCATCTTTTCCCAGCTTCCAGGTTGTTTCAACTAACAATATATTAGATATGCTTGATAAAAACATAGATCAGATGAAACACATGACATTAGAAAATGTGTGTGTTGGTCAGCTTTTCTTCATTGTGATGAAAATACCTGACAAGAAAAACTTAGAAGAGGAAAAGGTTTTTTTTTGATTCATTATTTCAGTGGTTCACCTCATGATTGCGAAATTCATTGCTTTGGGCCTATTGTTAGGCAGAAGATCATGGAAGAAGGGCAAGACAGAGGAGCACTGCTCTGCTCATTGTAGGCAGAAAACAGAGAGCAAGGAGAAGGTGTTGCAGGGAAGGAGAACACTTCCAGGGCATGCTCCACCTGCCCATAGTTATTATCCAGGTAGTCCTAGGATAGACTGGCTGGATTAGATTTCTCCTAGGATAGAGTAACTGGATTAGATTTCTCAGAATCTAATCTTTCTACCACCTGCATTAACACAGGAACTTTTTGGGGATACCTCATATTCAAACCATTACAGCTTGACTATAATCTATAGTATGTTTTATATTATTTAAGTAAATTTCTCTTGTGCATATAAGTTATAACACAATAAACTTAATTTGAGAAAAATTAGGACATTTATAGCTTCAACATAATTTTTATTGAACAGAAATGTCAAATCCTAAGGAAATCTGGAAATTATTCCAGTAAATGGGGCCACTGCAACATGTAGAAAGAAATGTATTATGCAGGAGGGCCTTTGCATAGGCAGATTCAACCAACTATGAATTGAAAACATTAAGAAATTGCATATTTCCTGAACATGTATACTTTTTCTCTTAGAATTATTCCCCAAACAATACAGCATAATAACTATTTGCATAGCATTTACATTGTATTAGATGTTATAAGTAATCTAGAGATGATTCAAAATATGTGGGAGGTTGTATGTAGGTTATATGCAAAAATATGTATTTTATATAATGGATTTAAGCATCCATAGATTTTGATATCTGCAGGGGTCCTGAAGCCAATCTTCCTTGGATACGGAGGTACAACTGTATTAGGAGAAAACAGTTGTCTGCATTTTCTAATTTCTCATTTTATTTTTCTCCTATTGTACTTCAGTAATTTTCTTTGAGTTAATTTCAACCTTATATCAGCTGATCAAAGACAAAAAGTGTAATTGTTCACACTTTTCATAGAGTTTGGTGATCAGAGCAGCATTCCCAGGGGGAGCGGGAAGGGTGACAGTTGGTTCTTCCGTTAAAGTTAGCCCAGGGGAGGCTGAGACTGACTGTGGAGGCAGCCAGTTGGGATTGATATTTGGTAATTCCTTCCTGCCTGGGGTGTTTCTTTCTGAAGAGAATATCACCAAGGTTCAACCTGAGGCGAAATTCTGAAACAAAAATCTTTGCCTCTAATACTTCCTTCCTCTTCCCTCTTCCTACGGCCTGCTTTGGCTCACTTCTCTTCAGGTGTCTAATCTACTGTGTGAGAAAGCACTGGTGTTGTCATACTGAGATTTTACCCATCCCATGCTATGTATTCATAATAAAATTCACATTTTAACAAAAGCTTCTGGAGAAGGTGCTAAGGGGAAGGAAATACTTGAAATCACAGCAAATGTGTGTTTACTTGTAGAGTTTTATGTTAGTCAGTTTTCTATTACTATAACAAATACCTGAAATATCAGTTTATAAAGAGAAAAAGGTTTATTTTGGATCATGGTTTTGGAGTTTTACAGTCCATGATTGGTTTGCCCCATTGCATTTGGACCTGTGAAAAGACACCATATCATGGTGAGAGTTTGTGGCAAACTCTTCATGACTGGGATGGTACGGGAGGAAGAGAAAGTGGGTGAGGTCCAATATCCTCTCTCAGGACATGCCCTCAATGACCAGAAGACCTCCCACTTAGCCCACCTCTTTTTCTTTTTATAAGAGAGAGGGAAAGAGTATGAGAGAGAGACCGAGAGAATCAATTTTATTTATTTTTTCATCTGGCCTTTGTTTCTCCAATATTTAATTGTGTACATGATGCTGGGGTTTGAACCCGGGTCCTCGCACATGCCAGATAAGTGCTCCAACTGCTGAGCCAGTGCTCCAGCTCCTCATCCCCCTCTTAAAGGTTCCACCATTTTCAATAACTCCACGGGCTGGGGACCAAGCCTTTCACATATAGGTGTTTGAGGAGACTTACCAACTATATCAAGCTGGTTTGGATAGGTCACTGACACTTCTGGTAGTCTTATTTAAGCTCACTCTTCTTTGCAGTTAACTATAGAACTTGGTTTACAGATGTGCCATTAGATAAAAGATTTGCTGGTGAGCTCCAGAGACTTAGCTGACCCGACACCTGATGGAGCAAGTAAAGTGATGTTTGCGATCAAATTGAAGGTCAGTTTATTTCGGTAACCTTCTCCTTAAGATCAATTCTTGGGGTAAAATATGTCTGTCCATCTGAACTTAGGTGGGTTTGTGCACGAAGCAGTCTAAGATTTTGGAAACCTAAACTGGAAGAGGTCTGGAGAGAGTAAGAGTGGTGGGGAATGTGCCTGTGTTTGTCGGCTGCTTCCTGTCTTGACAGATTCACTTGATGAAGTGTTCAGAGAGGCAGGACAGACTCAAGCTGTACTGGAGTGACAGATGTCAGGAGGCTACTGAGAGAGCTGGGGTCTACCTGCACAGCCTTACTGCAGTCATCGGCACACTATTAGTCAGACTTCTGGAGATAATCAAGGCTCCAAGTGGGGACAGGATCTATCCCCAGAAGAAAGAGCTGGAGACTCATGAGCAAAAGAAGAGTTGTATCTCTGGGTGAGCAGGCTGGAGGTTGAGAGGGGCATCAACACTGTCAAGGAAAAAAATAGAATTCTGGTCATAGACAACATCTTGCTGGTTGTGTACGTGTCACCCAGGATTGCCAGGGGCCAAGATGGATTTTACTAAATGTACTCTAGAACTTGCCCTTTCCACAAATGGAAAAGAGCTTATTCTACTTTGCATCTTTTGGTACCCAGCATGGCATCCAGCACATTAGAGGTCTCCAATTTACATTTAATATGTATTGATTGGACTCAAACTGTAATGGGAATACAGGAATGGAGACTTGATGTCCTTGGATTCTAGTAGTAATAGAGGGACAATAGTGAAGTAGGAAGCAAACAGACATTAGCATTTTACAGCATTGAGCACTCTGAAAGGCAAAATGGATGGATTAATGTGTGTCTCATGTGTGTCATGGGTGATGGGGCACCACCTTGAATCTGGGTGGTGAAGAAGGCCTCCCTTATGTACTCTTCTTACTGACACCTGGTAGACAAGCAAGAACAAGCATTGTAATCACTGAGGGTGAGTGTGGGAGGATGGGGGTGAGCACGGAGAATGGGGGTGATTGCTCCAGACAAAGAAGATCATGAGTGCAAAAATAGGCAGGAACTAGCGTGTGTATTTGAGAAGCACAAAAGGAGGCTAGGGAGAAGGAAGATGGCAGTTATCCCAGGGACACTGACCCCGTGAAGCTCCCGAGAGTCAGCACAGGCTGCGCGTTGGCACGTGGATTCCCACGGTAGGACGATTTTCCCTGAACGGGCAGGCATTGCCTCCTGCTAGTTCTTTGACCCCAAAGGAAAAGTGAAGAGCATTAACCCAAAAGAAAAAAACAAAAAACAAAAAACAAAACAAAACAAAACAAAACGAGGAAGTGACTGCCAAACGCGGGGCCACCCCCACATCTGGTGGGAGTGGAACTTCCTCATGGGGGACCAAGCTACCCCTGGTCAGATCCCCTAATCTGGCCTCCAACTCCCTAATTGGACCGCTCTTCATATATATGAACTCGGTTTTAAGTCCAGATATATTTCTGCTCATTAGCTAATTTACACTGCGTCCTGTGAGCTGTGGCAGCTGCAGCAGCAGCGGCGCGCTTGCCGGGGGGCGGGGCAACTTGCCCAGCGAAACACGCTGTTGGCCTCTCCGCGCCAGGCCGGGCCGGGCAAAGGCTTGCAACCGGAAACGGAGGAAGGGTCTGAATTTCATGACCAAGCACCACTGCGAACTGACTGCTCATTGCTTTGCCTCGTCTTGCAGAAAGCACTGGGGAGAGATTGCTATCAATCTAGTCAGCGGCCCGTCGCCATTGTGACGTGTCCCTGTGGGCGGGGCGAGTCTTCCACCCCTAGCCCCGGAGTGTAACCGGCCCCAAGAAGCTTGGAATATATGGGGCAGCCTGGGTTTCAATTAAGCCTCTGAGCTCCTCAAATAACCAAGGCTGTGGAGTCCTGGGCACCTCAAGCTGGTCCCCTTCTAGTGCTTGTAACGGAGAATCACAAAACTCTAGAAAGATCTGGACCTTTCCCTGAGGTCCTTAGCCAACAGCATTAAACAGCTCCTGAGCCCTCTGGGGATCACAAGACACGCAGAGTGGGCCACCAGTGATCCTGAGGAAGTGATACTCAGGCTAGCCACCCTGCTTGGATCAATCAGAGTCCCACGGCCCCTGTAAAAGGAGCAACTCGACTACCTACAATTTCTGAGCCCCAGACCCAAGAAATATCTGGAGTGTAGATTGGCTGGAAACAACCAACTCAGGCTTCTGCCCAGGGGGAGTCAAATACCCCTTTACTACAAAAAATTTCAGAGGAGATCCTCTAAGAAAATCCAGGTCACCGGACTCAACCAATTCGCTTCTCCCCAAACAAGCTCAACTCCGAAAAATTCCCAGCCTGATCC
>PVKS010037909.1:0-18300 GCA_004027875.1 Aplodontia rufa
TTTTTTTTTTTTTTTTTTTTTTTTTTTTGAGACAGGATCTTGCTAAGTTAACTTAGGGCCTCACTAAGTTCACTAAGTTCCTGAGGCTGGCTTTGAACTTAGGATCCTACTGCCCGAGCCTCTGGGATGGCGTGTGCCACCATGCCCGGCCCTCACTGGATCTTTGAAGGGAAGTGGCTACAAGTAGTGGTTCCTCTACCTGAATCCTAGGTCCTTCTCTGTGTCCCCCTACCCACAAGGCCAGTGTTTTTCTGCACACATTGGGCATCATAGTAGTAACACTTAACATGTTCCAGGCAAGTGCTCATCATCGTACATTGGTTAGGTCACTTAGTCCCCATGCCAGCCCTGTGAGGGAAGCGCCTGTTTTACAGATGGGGAAACCTAGGCACAGAGCAGTTGAGCAGTTTACTAGGCCCCATCTGCAGGATCCTGTTGAATCCTGGTGACAGCACCGGAGGCGGTTGGTATTGTCTCTTACACAGGTGGCATGACTGACTCCATTATCATTATTATTTTTTTTCCCTATAGGGGATGGAACCCAGGGCCTCGCATACACTAGGCAAGTGCTCTCCCACTGAGCTATATCCACAGCCACCACTGAGCTGAGGTCACACTGCTAAGCCCAGTGCCTTCATTGGAGCAGAGCAGGATTTGCTGAGCTTGCCTGGTCTTTGGGCCACAGGATGAGAAAGACAAGGTGGCTGCTTTGAAGGCAACTGAGGGAAAGAAGGTCCAGGTAGACAGGAGTGCAACTGCAGAGACCCTGAAGGACTGCTAGGCTTTGTGCCCAAAGACCAGGGAGGAGGCCAGTGGGGTTGGTGGGGAAAGGAAGTGTGGTGTCCCCCAAGCTACTGGCAGGAGCCTTAGCTTGCAGGTTTTTGAGCGCTGTGGGTTTGGCTTTGAGCAAGACAGAGCTGGAGGAGAGCTCGGAGCAGAGAGGCATGAGCTGCCTGGCGTGCTGGCAGGGCGCTTGGGCCAAGTGAGAGGCACAGATGTGGGGGTGGTCTCTTGGGATCCAGTGAGGAGCTGACTGCAGTAGTCCAGGCAGGGAGTGACAGAGGCAGTGCTAGGAGGGAGGCAGCCCAGGGGCTGGGAAATGTTACGGTGTGAATGAAGGTGAATAGAATATGGATTTATGCGCCTTTCTTTATGACCTTGATTTTTTTTTTTAAAGAGAGAAGGACAGTGAGAGAGAGAGAATCAACTTTTATTGAGCTTTTCACGTGGCTTTTGTTGCTCTGACACTTAGTTGTGTACGTGGGTGCTGGGGTTTGAACCTGTGTATTTGCACATGCTGGGCAAGCGCCGTCACCGCCAAGCCCCCCCCCCTTTTTTTTAGTCCAGACTAGTTTTATTTGTTTTAGAATGTCCCTCAATTTGAGTTTGGTAATTTGTTTTGTAAGGAAGACCAGAGATGTAGTGCTCTGCCCTTGGCGTCCCGTTATTGGAGCTGTTGGCTTCGGATACTGAGTTGAGGGGTGTCTATCAGGGTTCTCCACCATAAAGTTAGTGCGCTCCCTTTACAGTGAGTAAATGTCTTATGAGGAGGAGATTCTTTAAGACAGTGTAAGTATTCTGTTCCTCATCAAATTTGAATCCATAAATGTTAGCATCCATTGATGATTTTCCAACACATTGTTCCTTTTACTCTTGTTCCTTGCCTTTCTTGTCTCCCTCTTTGTTTGTTGATGTATGAGAAGTATGAATTCTGATTTCTACTTTATTCAGTAGTTGTAGTCTGTAACTTTCATTATGTTAATGTTCAACTCATTCCAGATTTGGCCAGCACAGGCCCTTTCCAGCGGGCCCCTGTGTGGTGGAATCTTTGGAAGCGGGATTTCCTGATGATTGCATGGGCTCTGTGTGTGTGAGCAGTCTGAGGTTCATTGTTTTGGCAAGTGTTATTGCCCAAAACTGGGATAAAATTGTGCTAAGAGCAAACGAAAGTCCCTGCCTTCGTGGTGTTCATGTTTTTGTGCTGTCACACGTTGATTCTGGCCCAAGCCATGGGGGAAGGGTGGTACCAGTTCTCAGGAAGAGGGGACATAGTGGAGACTGGCCCAGATTTCAGGGGAATGAGCATTTTAGGCCGGTTGAGATGCCTGGGAGAGCAGCATCTGCACCCCTCAAGCCCTGCACCCCCATTTAACGGCTTCACTGCCCTTCTTCACTCAACAGCCAGCACAATGCAGACTCCATTGGCCATTCCTGTGCCCGTGCTCCGGCTCCCCAGGGGTCCTGATGGCTGCAGTCGTGGCTTTGCCCCTGATGGACGCAGGGTCCCCCTGAAGCGTGAAAGGTGTCCTGAAGTCCAAGAGTGCCCTGTCCTTCAAGAATCTCCGGAATCCCAGGAACAGCGGGCCCGGGCTGCCCTTCGGGAGCGCTACCTCCGCAGCCTGCTGGCCATGGTGGGTCGCCAGGTGAGCTTCACACTGCACGAGGGTGTGCACGTGGCCGCCCACTTTGGAGCCACTGACCTGGATGTGGCCAACTTCTATGTGTCACAGCTGCAGACTCCAATAGGAGTGCAGGCTGAGGCACTGCTGCGATGCAGTGACATTATTTCCTACACCTTCAAGCCGTGAAGACTTTACCATGGTGCCCCTTCTGCTGTGGGCTTAGCTGCAGCATCCCAGGCCTCCAAAGGTTCCTGAGCCAGGCACTAGGGCCCCACAGAGTTCTGAGCTCCCTGGGAATTTCCACCCAAGCACATCTGGATTCCTGAGCCCTCCGAGGTCTAGTGGTCAAAGTCTGCACCCTAGGAATTCTAGGTCCCGTTGAAGGGAGTGTGCTACCTCACAGAACTCTGGACTCTACATGGGCCTGATGCCAGTGCCTGGGGACAGGCGGAAGGTGAACAGCAGAGTGGAGATTTGATTATTGAAGGGGTTGGAAAGTTCAGCCACCCTGAAGACACTCCCCAGTGCTCCCCTCCTGCCAAAGAACCAATTATCCCACAAAATTCGACTCCTGTTTTTCTTTTTATAGGTACCCCATGCAGTTGGAGTCAAATTTAGGAGGTGTTAGGGTGGTTTTCGCACTGAAGACGGTGAGGAACTCTGAGGAGGGTGCAATCACTGCGCTGCCTCTGGTCTCAGGGAATGGCTGGTGACCTGATTTGGGGGTGGGCAGGGATGGACCTTTAGAAGGCGAGGTGTGAGGCTCCTTGGGTCACAGGGTCGTGCACAGGTGCTGGAGGCGGGTACCAGATTCCCCTTCAGGTTCTGTACTGTGGTGGGGTGGATTGGGATGGGGAGGGGGAATGGGAATGCTCCGATCCTGTGCAGCGGCTTCACTAAGAGACTGGAGATTAGAGGTCAGCTTGTAGCTCCTCTCTTCCTCCATTTCTCCTGGGCCTTTTAGCGTGGCGGCCCATGTCACCAACTTGACTCAGTCCCCTCTCACTGGAAATCTTTCAGTAGATGGTATAAAAAGTTCCCGATCCCCATTAAGTCCCTTCAAGTCCAGAAAGTGAAGCCTTCCATTAAGTACGGAGGACTTTTGTTTCATTTTCAGTCCTAAAATGCAGTTGCTGATGAGTGGGGCAAGCAGATAACCTCTCCTGCCACCTTTCTTGCACAGCGCCACCTCTGGCCTGGCTCTCTGGTTGCCTTGGCAACGACCGGGCTCGCCCCGCCCCAGGCCTCTTTGCGGTTCAGCCCCGCCTCCCCGGGCGGCTGGGCGGGCTGGGAGAGGCTGTCGAAAGTGCGGAGGCGAATCCTAGGCGGCCGGGCCGGCAGGGCTACCTCCGTCTCCCGGCGGCCGGGGAGGCAGCTCCGTCTCTCGCCTGTGGAATTCCTTTCTTCCCCAGTTTAAAGTCAGGTCTGTACTGCATGAGGAGCATTCTCACGGCGTCATATTTTAATATCATTTACATTTTATGAGACGCTGCCAAGATAGCTTTTGGTGAAACTGCAGTCTGCAGCTGGAAAGCTGTAGATGAGAAAGGGAGCAGTCGTTTCCAGAGGACTCCTGTCCGCGCCCGTCACCTGTGTGTACTGCACTCAGCGCAGCGCGTCGCCTTGCAGCGTCTTTATTTTCGGCGTCATCGCTTTGTCCCCTCCTCATCCGTTGGCCGAGTCCTGCCAGGTGTTTAATTACTCAGTGCTCTTCCTTTCCACATAATTTGGGGTCGTGGCGAATGTGCGGCTACCGGAACAGAGTTACCTGGACCGAGGCGGGGCGGGGAGCGCACGTTCGCGCGTGCGCGCTGCTCCTGGCGACGGCGTCCACTCGCCCCGCCCCCAGGTCCTGCAGTTCCGGCTGTGCAGATTCGCCGCTCACGTTTCTTCCCCCTGGCTTTTTCTGCTCTTTGTTCCCTTTTACACGTCGCCTGCAAAACAGTTCTTGCCACAAATGGCCTAAACGGGTTTTCTGACTTTCTTCGTCCGCGGCCGGCGGGGTGGCGGTCCCCGACCTGCAGCGAAACTGCGGCTGCGAACAGTAGGAGCTCGCGGGGCTCGGCGGAGGCGCGCTCGGGCTCCCGGCGGCGACGACTACGACGACAAGGAGAGCGGACGGAGGAGGCGCCTGAAGCAGCGGCGGAGCCCATGCCCCGGGACGGCGGGCGGGCCCGGAGAGACGAGTCCGGGGCCCGGGGCATGTCCCCGGGGCCCCCGTGAGGAGGCGGCGGCGGCGATGGAGATCCCGCCGCAGGAGGCGCAGCCCGGGCCCGGCGCGGACGCCGACGCCGAGGCCGACGCCGAGGAGGCCCCCGCCGAGGCCGGGTCTCCGAGCCCCGCGTCGCCCCCCGCCGACGGGCGCCTCAAGGCCGCCGCCAAGCGCGTCACGTTCCCGTCGGACGAGGACATCGTGTCCGGAGCCGTGGAGCCCAAAGACCCCTGGAGACACGGTACCCGCGGCGGGGGCGGCGCGGGCCTGGAGACGCGGGCGCTTAGCGGGGCCGGCGGAGCGGAGGTGGGAGCGGGCTTTCCCCGCCTTCGCGTGCCGAGCGCGGGGCTGTGGGTTCGGAAGTGGAGGAATTATCCAGAGCGGGCGGCTTGAGGTTGTCCCGGAGAAGGGTGCAGAGTTCGGGGAGGAAGCGTGGGCCAGCCCCGCCGGGGAGGGCCGCGGGAGGGAAGCAGTTGGCGCAGCCCGGGAGCAGGGCCCACGCCGAAAGGAGGAGGAGTTGGAAGACCGTTCAGCCGGAAAGGGAATCAGTTCCAGGGCACTTGCCCAACGCGCTCCAGGTACTGGGTTCAGTCCCCAGCACTGGGAGGAGGCAGGCGGGGCGCGGGGTGTCCCCTCGCCTGGGCACCGCAGGCAGGGAGCAGGGCGGTTAATTACCCGTGGGCTGAAGTGCCGGAGGCTCTGAATACCTTCTCCTCCCCAAAAAAAGGGAAGCAGAGGAGTGTTTGTCATCCAGGAACAGAGGATGTTGAGGGCCTGGCTGTAGAAGATCTCGCTTTCCTTTTTGGGGAACGAGTTGGGCATGTTATCAAGTCAGAAATTGGAATTGCCGGTCTAGGAAGCAAGGACACTGAAGAAGTTTAGTGGCTTCGGGTGTTGGGAAAGGAGCAGGTCCCCGGAGTCCAGGCTCTCTGCAGAAGGTTAGGCCACTGTTGGAGCAGAAAGGACAGCTGGAGTATGTTGGACCCACAGGGATAGGGATGGGGACAGCTGTGTTGAGCCTGCTTCTGCCCTGGAGAAGTCCGTCAGTTTGACGGGGGCGGAGCCTGCGAGGAGAGGGCTCCTCTGGCCAGGGTTCCACAGAAGTTCATCTGGTGGCCTGAGGAAGGCATTGTAGTCTGTGGGCTTTGGAGGGATGGTGGCTTTGATGTAGGATGGAACACTTGGTCACTGGAAACTGAACACTGCGGAGCCTGCTGTAAATGCGTTGGTCTAGTTATTGTCAAAGAGATGATCGTTAATGTAGGATTCTTGGCATTGGGACCCAGCCAGATCAAATCCTTGGGCTCCAGATACCAGGGCTAGGTGGCCAGTTTGGGGTTGGAGGGCTTGGAGACTGGGACTGAGGGAAGGAAGAGTCAGAACGGGCCCTGGCTACTGCATGGTTATCCAGCCCAGGGAGTTCAAGTGGGAAGGGAAGAGGCCTGGAAAGGCAGAGCAGGAGAGTTAACAGCAGAAGCTGTGGGGCAAATCCTAATCCTTCCACATGCCAGCTTTGTGACTTAAGGGCGGTTACCTAACTCCCCTGAACCTCCTGACAATACCTATGCAGAGCACTTGTCCAGGATGACAAATGACGTCTTCGTGAAGTTATTTTGCGGTGGTCGTCTTGTCTTTTGGTGTTATTTATTTATTTATTTGTTGTGGCACTGGGGATCAAATTCAGAGCCTCCCACGTGCTAGACGAGCACAGTTACTGTTGTTAATGCAACTTGAGTCAGTTTAGGTGCCAGTAGAGTGGAGTTGGCTGTGGGATGGGGCCTGGAAGGGGCTTCAGAAACTACCAGGAGAAGTAGAGATGCTGGCTGAATAGTGGGCTGGGGAGTCAGTGAGGTCTCCTGGAGAGGTTGACACAGGTGGGGTAAAGCTCTGGTCTGCAGGTTCCCAGTAAAGGTTCGGCTTTGAGCAAGCAGCTTTTCCTCTCTGAGCTTTCCGTTTCTTTCTCTGCAAATAGAGGTGCTAGCTGTGAAAATTAAGACAGTCGAGTTGCTGGGATTACAGGCGTGTGCCACAAGCCTGGCGGTTTTGGAAAGGCAGTGAGCATTGCGGGAAGGGAAGAATGTGAATCTGAAAGAGGGGCAGTTGAAGCCTGGCTGGGAGGGATTGGGAAGAGGGCTGCTGATGGGCCCTCCCTGGGTAGTGGGTGTCTGTGATGACTCCTTGTAGGCTGGGGAGTCTCATTCCCTGAACTTTAGAGAGGGCCTCACCCTCCAGGAGAGTTGGGTGGGTGGGAGGTAGACAGGATGGCATGACGATGGTGGTGAGAAGAGTCGGGGAGCTGGCCGGGGAGAGGGCTGCAGGAGTTGGCTGGAGAGGGATCTTGTGAAGTGTGGGTTTGGACAATGGGAGTTGCAGGGCAAGGAAGCCAGAAGCTCGGTCAACAACGCAGCGCAGGTGCTGATCTCTGTCTGGGGAGAGTGGGACTGCTGGCCATGGCGAGCTCGCCAGGGGTGGACGAACTGTGGGGCAGAGTTGGCCCAGGCCCGCCCAGAGGCCAGGGGTCTTGGGCAGTGAGGAGTGGCTGGAGTTGGCATGTAGACCCTGTGGGCTTCCTGCGAAGAGGGGTGGAGGAGTCCTTCTGGGCCCTGTGGGTGGTGTGGCCCCGCCCAAGGCCAGAGTTAACGGGAGCTGGCAGGTCTGGATGAGGGAGACAGGCCCTCCAGAGGCTGCTCTGCTGGTCCCTGGAGATGGAGGAGGGTTGCAGGGTGGGGAAGCAGCAGGATCTGACTGGGCATCTGGGAGGAGCCTCCCCAGGACCTGGGTGGGAGCCTCTGGGTATGGCTCTGAGGCAGAGCTCTCAGCCTTGCACAGGTCTAGTTGGAGGCTTTCCGAAGGGAAGTCATGAGGGAGTCTTCCAGCCCAGCACCTCTGCCTGCCGCTGCTGGGACCTGCCTGCTTTCCACCAGTGAGCATCTGGTGTTCCCCCAACACAGGAATAAGAGCAAGCGAGCACCAGGCCCATTTTCATTATCAGCGCCTCCAGGAGTGTGGTCCAAGGGCTGGGCAGCCTGGGGGAGGAGGCTTCCTCTGGCCTCTTGCTGGGCATCATTTCCTCATCTCTAAAATGGGGCCAGTGATCTCTGTTCCGCAGACCATCCAGATGTGTGAGCAGATGGGACAGCCCCAGCCCCGTGGGGACAGAGGGCAGGTGTGTATGACTGGCAAGTGAAGCGTGGCCAGGAGGCTGGTGAAAATTGCCAGTGGAAGAGGTGGCTCTCGCACTGCTGGCTGGGCATGTGGGCATCGGGAGGGGGCAGCCAGCTGCACCCCACCATGAGGATCAGGCCATGTGCTCCCAGTTTTTCTGAGGACCAAAGCTGGCCTTGTGCCAGGAACCTTTCCAGATCTAGCTCAAGAGTGACCCGAGGCTCTGCTGGTGTCCCCAGTTGCAGGTTAGCTCTGTGTAGGGCTTCCAAGACAGGCGTGTGAGAGGAGCTTGTGATCAGAGCACATGACACCAACACAGTCTCAGAGTCTCATCCCCCCTCCCTCCAGCCCTGCCAATGACTCATTCTGGGCTCCCTGGCCAGCAGTCCTGGAGCATGTGGCAGGGCTCACCAGGAGCGCCCCACATGAGGTGGTGGTGTCTGAATGTCCCCTGAGTTTCAGGGGACAGCGGTGGTGGGGGCATGGCATGGTATCCTTAAAAGGCTATCCAAGGGAGTGGAAAGGCCACACTGTTCTCGTTGAAACCTGTGCTGCACATTCAGTCCTTGAAACTGGTTTGACAGGTAGAAATGCGTCTATCCGTGAGGAAAGGCCCTAGATTAAAAGCCTCAACTGGGTGCTGGAGTGGTGGCTCAGCGCTTGCCTGGCATGCGCAAGGAAGCGGGTTTGAACCCTAGCACCACATATTCCACGAAGTGTCGAAGCAACGAAAACCACACACAATGCTAAATAAAATTGCTTCTCTTTCTATTTTTCACTGTTCCTCTCTCTTAAAAAAAAAAAAAAGCCCCAGCTGTCTGGTGCAAGTGGTGCAGTTCTGGGGCCTGGGGTAGAGGGGGCGGCTTCATTTCCATCTGGGCCCAACCTTGCGTCCTGCCACAGGCGTGGGACGTAGGCGCTCCCCTGAGCAGCGCGCGGCTCTGGTGCTGGCTCTGGTGCTGGTTCTCTCTGGGCCGTGGTTTTCTATGGAGAGCAGCTGGTGGTAGCACAGCCTCCTGGGTAGAGCGAGGAGCCCGGCCTCCCTCCTTGTTCCTGCCACAGCTGCACTGGACTCTGTCCCCTCCCCTGTGCCCTTGGCTCATCTCTCCGCAGTCCCCCTCACCCAGTCAGCGTCTGCTTTCCCTCAGGCCCTTTTAACAGGAGAGCGCCTCACCCACTTCCGTTACAGACTGGGCAACCCAGGGCAAGTTACCCAGCCCTTCTGAGCTCAAACCAGGCTGGCAAGCTCTGACCCTTTAGCACGAAAGGTTATCAGGGTCCTCAGATTCCAGACTGGCTGGGTATTGTCGCGCACGCCTGTAATTCCAGCAGCTTGGCAGGCTGAGGCAGGAAGATCGCAAGTTCTAAATCAGCCTCAGCAGTTTAGGAAGTCCTTAAGCAACTTAAGGAGACCCTGTCTCAAAATAAAATTCAAAAAGGGCTGGCGGATGTGGGTCAGTGGTATAAGCGACCCTGGGTTCGGTCCCTGGCACCAAAAAAAAAAAAAAAGATTTCAGATGACGTGGTTGCCCCCTGATGACTTTGGGCAAGTTTCTGCTGCTCTGGCCTCACCACCTCAGCCCTCTGCCTTTCGGGGCACAAGCAGGTTCACCAGGCTGTTGGGTAAGCTCCTGCTCCCTGGCACACTGGCCTGCTGCACACTTCAGACCTGGCAGCTCTTAGTGCCCGCACACCTGGGCGGCCTGCCCAGATCTTCCACACTGGCTCTTGATTGGTGTTTGGCTAGTGTCCCCCTTCAAGGGCAGAAACCATGTGTGAGTCCCCTCGGTGACCCCACACTGGTTCACAGGATGCGTGTCAGAAGAATCGAGGGCTTTTTTTTGCCTCCGATCTATGCCACGTGGTGGTATTTGGAGAAGTTTTTGAGGGAGTTAATCCAGCTTGTGCCAGGACAGGGGCTCTTCTTCAGAGGTCTACAGATGGACTTTGACATCTATTCCAAGACCCCAGAAAGAGCTTGCCCTGGCTGGCACACCACAAATGGTCACTGCGAGGGGTGATGGAAGTGCGCGTGTGCTTGTTCTGAAGGAGGCAGCGCAGGCGGGACTTTGGTTTTTCACAGAAGCCCGGGGCTGTTCTGACAGCTGGATGGACTGTCCTTGCGCTCAGAGTCCTCTGCTCACTTTACCCATTCAGCCCTTGCCCCTGACTGTCTTCAGGGCTCCAGACCCAGGGCTGGCTGGGGTGGAGCCAGTCACCAGGGACCACTGAAATGTCAGATTTCAGGACCACAGGAGTACAAGTTGGGGAGGCAGCTGCTGCAGTGGAGCATGGGGCCTGGATTGAATCCCTGCCTGGGTTGAATCCCTGCCTGGGTGTCCTTGTCTTCTGTGGGCCAGGCACTGGTCCAAGTGCCTCTCATGTATTACCTCACTAAAATCTCACACCATCCCAGGAGGCAGGTGCTATGCATCCCAATTTGTAGATGAGGACATAGAGGCCCAGAGAAGTGAGCAACTTGTCTGAAGTCACACAGCTGGCAGCAGGTGACCAAGTTGGTGTTCAAACCAGGCATCTGTCCCTGGAGCCTATACTTGTGACCTCTGTACTGGCTGTAGGAGTGTATGCAACACACATTTCTATGCAGCAGGCTTGTGGTTTTCATCTGTAGCCAAATCATTCATAAAATGGAGATGACGATTCTGGTCACGCCAGGTTGGGACAAGAAGCAGTAAGGGGCCTCACCTGGCAGGCACTCAGGAGCCATCACTGGCTCCAGGGCAGCTTCAGAGCTGCTCTGTCCTGGCTGCTTGTTCTGACATTGGCCCTTGGGACATACTCTCTGGTGCTAGTATCTGGTATGTATCTTTGTTGTATAAGTGACTTGGTAACCTGAGACGTCACTCATTCGTCTTGGCCATGCCAGGTATTAGTGGTCAGAGTGGAATACAGGCCCAGGCCCTGCCGCTCTGGAAGTCACAGTAAACCTCATCACACCAGGTGTTGGGCTTCTGCTTAGGGAGAGGTCATGAGGTGTGGCCAGGCCTGGGAGGGGACATCTGATAAAGAACTCACTCAGATTGGTCAGGTGGGGAGTTGCTGGAAGTGTGTGCAGGTGTCAGGCAGAGAATGAGAGTGGCACTTCTCAAGGCAGGGAGAAAGCAGCCAGGGCCACAGGCGAGGCTGGAGAGGTGCTGGATAATAGGGCTCTGATGGGCTTTTATCACAACCCTAGGGGACAGTGGCATGAGGGTGGTGGCCAAGGGCAGGGACCTGTAGGCTCTAGGCTTCATGTGGCCCCAAGTTGGCCAATAGCTGATTTTCAACTTCATTGATTTCTTCATCAAATTTACCTGAACCCCTCTCCGCAAAGGGCTTTGCCTGTCGCCGCTGTTTGTGATGACACCTGAGGTGATAGTGCCCCCATCTGTTGGATCTCTGGGCCCCTCTTTCCCTCTCCCTGCCCGGGACATCCTGCCCCTGGTTGGGGTGTGGGTACAGGAAGTGTGTGGTCTGTGAACTTGGGTGCTTCTACTTTCCTGTGTGACCTCTTCAAGTGACTTTGCCTCCACAGTCCCTTTTGGTCACTCAGACCTCTCTGGGGGCCTAGTATAATGTAGATATCCTCACACTCAAAAAATCCAGAAAATTTCAAATTCCAGACAGGTCTGGCCCAAGGGTTTCTAGTAGAGGAATCAGAGTCCATGTTGGGCTGGGAAATGCTGGCAACGTGAGAGGCAGCACGGGAGCCCAGGCAGGTGTCCTCCTACTAGGCCTTTGTCACTTAGCTTCTTTGCCTCAGTATCCCCATTTGTACAGGGTTTGAGGATTGAATTGATATATACTGGAACAAACTGGCTCATGTCAGCACACAATTAGGACCTGGTAATGCTGGAGGTCGTGACATCCTGGGTCAGCCTGCCTTGGCTCCCTCCTTTCAGAAAGTACAGTGACAGCCCTACTCCTCTTTCCTTGAGGGACAGACGAACAGAGCCTGATGGCTAGCAGTTGGGGGTCATTCTGCTGGAGCAAGCCTTCAGCTTCTTCGCACTCAGGCTGTGTGACCTTGGGCTGCTGCCCCCACCTCCCTGTGCCACACTCTAGCATTTGCCCCTTTCCAAGCTCTTAGACTCTGGGAGAGCAGAGAGCATCCTGGGGCCATGCAGCAGAGCGCACCCTACCTGCTCCTGTTGGTCTACCTGTGGTGCCCTTGGAAGTGGAGGAGGCTGGCACAGCCTTGGCCGGAACAGATTGGAGAGAGTCCCCTCCATGGGAAGCTGGGCTCTGGTGTTTAGTGTGACTGGCAGAAGTGGGTGGGGTCCCCCAATTTCAGTGCCAGCAGGACCTGGAGAGATCTGTTGTGCCTGGCCGTGTTCCCCACACTAGGAAGGAGGTTCCTGGAAGGCAGGGCTGGCCTTCGGTTTGGCTCACTTGTGTCCCCAGAACCTTCAAGGTACCCAGCTCCGCAGCCCTCGGGGGATGGATTGGCGGGGATGGAGGTACACGGTGGGCACTTGAAGGTTTTTCCTCCCCTTCCCCCAGGCAGCTGCGTGGAGCTCTTGTCTGCAGCTGGGGGTGGAGGTTTGGAAGTGCCTGCTGGCAGCTGCTCCTCGTGTGACTTGCCTAACACCCTCTCCCTTGCCACAGAAGCCTGTGGCGGATGCTGGGGTGTCCTGGCCAGGTGGGCCGCCCCTCTTGCAAGCTGGTGCTGGGACCCACCAGGGTCGGATGCTTGTGCTGCTCATGCCCACTGCTTCCTCTCAGTCTGAGGGGCAGAATCCTGTTTTGTGCAGCTTCCCCTTTTGCCTGGCGGAGCAGCTGCAGGACTGAGCTCACTTGGTTCCCTGGAGCAGCTGGGTGGGGAGCGTTGCCGTGAGGTGAAAGCAAGCCCCTGGAAGTGACCATGGTGATGACCGGAGGGGTGGTGGTCACAGCTCCCTTTGGTGGCTGGCGCCCTTCCCACGTCCAAGCTCTGCGCATTCACCCCTTGCATCTTTATAGCAGGTGGCAGGGGCAGAGGAGCTCACGGGTGCCAAGGCCACACAAACTACAGGGGAAGGATTGGATCCCTAGAAGGAAGACTGACCTCACCCTATTCCCAGCTCGCCTTCCACACCCTAGCCTGGTGTAGGGGCCCTTCCCACACCCATGCCAGGACCTTGCTCCACTTGGCCTGCAGGCACCCCTCGCCCACCATCTGGCTTCCTCCATACACTCCTGCTCAGTCCTTCCCAGAAAGTTCTGCCCCTCTCTCTTGGGTTCCCAGGGCATCTCTTCACACTGTTGTCATTTGTTTGAGTCCATCTCTGTGCGCAAGGGACGGCACTCTGTCCATCTAGATCCTGGGAGGAGGCAAGCCACTGAACACCTCCTGGAACCTTTAGGACCCAGGGTAGAGTCTGTCTGCTAAAATGTGTGCATAAGCCAGGACAGCAGGACAGCTCCTAGGGTCCTTTTGCTGGTGGTCCTTTCCCACATCCCTGTGGTGGTCAGCTTACCGTGCAGTGGAGTGACCTGCAAGACCTCCTCCCCATTGTGGGGTGGGAGCCCGGGTTTTGGTAATCGCTCTTCTTTTCTACCGTTGTGGCAGGTGACCTCATGTCCTCTCCCCTGCCCAGCTCAGCGTTGGTGACTCTCCTCTTACTCCTTGCTCCGTGTTCTGTGATCCTCTTGTGTCTCAGTCTTAATCCCAGCTTCCTGAGTTCTGCCACAGCGCCCAGACAGCGCGTTATTCGGAGCGAGCTTGCTAGCTTTGCTTTGCTTTCTAGAGAGAAGGACAGTGAGAGAGACAGAGAGAATCAATTTTTATTGAGTTTTTCACATGGCTTTCCTTCATTGCTCTGAGACTTAGTTGTGTATATGGTGCTGGGGCTCGAACCCGTGTACTCACACGTGCCAGGCAAGCGCCGCAACCACCGAGCCAGCGCTCCGGCCCCCGGAGCCTCCTTTCTTGCTGGGACTGGGATCAGCCCATGGCTCTGTGTGCTGAGCTTTTCTGGAATCGCTGAATCAACCATGCCTTCTCTGGGCCATCCCTCTCTGTGTCCTCCACTGGGCTGGGTGCCCTCGAAGGGCAGGGCTGGGACTGTATCGGTCCCTACCGTGTCCCCAGCACAGCTCCAGGCACAGAACAGTGCTCAGCAACTGTGGCTCCCTTAAGATGGATGTGGGTGAGGGTGGGCAGAGCCCAGAGGCGGTGCCCTCTCAAGCCCTGCTTAGAACACCTGAGGGGGCAGGCCAGGGTACAGCAGGCCTCTGACCCGAGTCCAGTGCCTGTGCTCACTGCCCACACAGCCAGGAGGTTGCAGGGCAGCACAGGCCACGTCCCCTCTTGGGTGCAGGGCTTACTTTGGTTAACAGACGAAGCCACAGTCAGCTTGCCCGAGGATGGCCTGCACGCTCACTGTGCCGGGCTGCACTGGGGGAGGGAAGGGAAGGAAGACACCTGGCCTGCTGTGTGCCTGCACCCCCTGCCCTGCATCGCCCTGTGAGGTTGTAACTAGCAGAAAGATGCAAGCTCCTGGAAAGTGGGGTCACCTCTAGCCGCACCCTGCTGCTCAGGGATGATGTGCCCTCAGAGCTGGGGAGGAGGGTGCTGGGCCTGGAAGCTGGAGTGGGCTGATGCTGAGGGAAGTGTTGGTATCTTGATAGCGCTTCCATTCATTTGACCTTAAGGGAAGAGCTTGCTCTCTGTACGCTGTGGCACACGCCTGTAATCACTGCCACTCAGGAGACTGAGGTTTGAGGCCAGGCTTAGCACTTCAGCAAGTTTCTAAGCAGCATTAGCAAGAAAGACCCTGTTTCAAAATTAAAAAATAAAAAGGGCTGGGGACTTAGCTCAGAGGTGAAGAGCCTCTGGGTTCAATTCCCAGTACCCGTTCCCCCCCCCAAAAAAAAAAGAAAGAAGGAAGGAAAGGTATGTTTATTATAGGAAAGCCAAAATAAAGTCTAAAGAAGAAATTAAAATCACTTGTTAATTTAGCCATCTGGAGGGGCTGGAGCGGTGGCTTAGCACTTACGGCGTTTGCCTGGCATGTGCAGGTGCTCAGGCTCGAACCTCAGCACCATGCACACGACGCAGTGTGGAGCCATGAAGACATGAAGGGCTAAATAAAATTGATTCTCTCTTTCTCTCTACCCTGTCCCTTTCTCTCTATCTCTTTTTTTTTTTTTTAAGAGGGGACAGTGAAAGAGACAGAATCAATTTTTATTGAGTTTTTCAGATGGCTTTCGTTACTCTGAGACTTCGTTGTGTACGTGGTACTGGGGTTTGAACTCGTGTACTTGCACATGCCAGGCAAGCGTGGTAACCGCTGAGCCACCGCTCCAGCCCCCTTGTCCCTCTCTCTTGAAACTAAAAAATATCTTGTCATCTGGAATTTTTTAAAAAATGAACTTACTGGGGCTGGAGCAGTGGTGGCCCAGCGGATATGGCGCTTGCCCAGCATGTGCAAGTACACGAGTTCAAACCCCAGTACCACATACACAACGAAGTCTCAGAGCAACGAAAGCTATATGAAAAACTCAATAAAAATTGATTCTCTCTGCCTCTCTTCACTGTCCCCTCTTTCTTTTAAAAAACAAAAAAAAAGAACTTACTGAGATGTAATTCACATGGCACACAGGCCACCCATTTAAAGGATACTGGTGTTTCAGTGTTTGATGCAGTCGAGCATCCCATCATCACAGTCCAGCTTAGAACATTTTTTTTTTAAACAGGGAATCAACTTTATTTTTTCTTATTAAATTAAATTTATTTATTTTTAAAGAGAGGGAGAGAGAGAGAGAATCAGTTTTATTTAGTTTTTCATGTAGTCTTCTTTGCTCCAACACTTTGTTGTGTATGCGGTGCTGGGGTTCAAACCCGCGTCCTTGCACATGTCAGGCAAGCGCCGTAACTGCCGAGCCACTGCTCCAGCCCCAAGCTTAGAACATTTTAATCACCCTCAGAAGAAACCCTGCGCCCCTGCGCCTTCGCCCTGTCCCCATCCCCTCGTACCATACTGTACTCTGGGCTCTGGACTTTTCTTGTAAACCGAATCCGTAACGGGGGCTCCTCTGGGAGCAGCTGCTTAAACTCAGTGTCGTTTCCAGAGTTCACCCAGGACTTCATCCCGTCGTTCCAGATGATTTTCCTTTGCATGGATGGACCACAGACCATCTGCTCACCACTGATGGCCATCTGATTGGTCCCACTTTGGGGCTTTTATGAATAATGCTGCCATGAACGTTAATGCACACATTTTCATCCAGGAGTGGAATTGTGAGCAAATGGGTGGCTGTTGGGTCTGAGGAGCTGCTTTGCACGCTTGCCATTGGCGTGGCAGTGCGAGTGTGCTGGTTCCACAGCCACGCCAGCGCTGTCCTTTTGAGTATTCTCCCAGCCGTATGGAATGGAATCTCACTGTGGATGGTGGGGTATGTGGAGGGTTGAACCCAGGGGTTTTCTACCACCAAGCCCCGCCCACAGCCCTTTTTATTTTGAGATGAGGTCTAAGTAGCCCAAGCCACGCACTTGCCATCCTCTTGCCTCGGCCTCTGGAGTGGCAGCGATTACAGGTGCCACCAGCTGCGGTCTCCATTTGCCTTTCCCTGGTGGCTGATGGTATTGAGCATCTTTTCATGTGCTTATTGGACACTTGAGTGTAACCGATCGATGGTTTGCCCTACCAGGAAGGGATGCTCTGTTTGGCTGCCAGTGCGTTTCCTTCCCATCTCTTCTCTGGCTAGGTACACAATCACACATGTATGCAAATAAAACTGGGAGGAGCGCTAGCTACAATCGAATGTTGTGCTTCCTCACTTCATTTTTCCCATTTTTTAAAAAAACACAATTTAAAATAAAATAGTCATTGGGCTATTGTAATCTGCCCCCACTGTTTCCACACTGCTGAGCATTTAGGTTCTCTCTAGTTTTCAGCCATGTAAAGAATATAGTGATCATCCTTGTCCATAAATCTTTCTTTCGTCATGGTCAGCTTTCTCGGAAGACATTCATAGAAGGTGATTTTACCTCCAACTAAGGTGGCACACACCTGTAATCCCAGTGGTCAGGAGGCTACGGCAGGAAAATTGCAAGTTCAAGGCCAGGCTCAGCAGTTTAGCAAGGTTCTAAGTAACATAGTGAGACCGTGTTTCAGAATAAAAAGGATCGAGGATGTATTCAGCGATAATGCACCCATGGGTTCAATTCCTGGTACCCCCCCCCCAAGAAAAGCGATTTTATCGGCTCAAGATGTGGGAGCTTTTGAAGTCCCAGCTTGAGTTTGCTTGCGCTGTACTGTAAATCTTGAGGGCTAGGGTCCTGTGGTTGTGTCACCATTGGAGGGTTTTATGTTTTTTTAAATTCATTTCAAATATAATTTATTTTAAATATCTCCTATTCAATTATAAAATTAGTGATTCGCACTTTAATGGTTAAGCTAATACTTTACCAATTTAATACATAATGACTACTTAATGATTTTATTTTTTTCTAAATTTGTCATTTGTGGTTTTTTTATTTATTTTTAGAGAGTGTGTTAATTTTTTTTCATCTTTTTTTTATTTTTTCCTTTATTTTTGTGTATGTAGTCCTGGGGATGGAACCCAGAACCTTATATATGCCAGGCAAGTGCTCTACCACTGAACTCCATCTGAATTATTTTTATTTATTATTATTATTTTATTGTTATTATTTTTTAAAGAGAGAATCGGTTTTGTTTTATTTTTTTCATCTGGCCTTTGTTTCTCCAGCACTTAGTTGGGTACGTGTTGCTGGGATTTGAACTCTGGTCCTCACGCTTGCCAGGCAAGTGCTCTAACAACTGAGCCACTGCCCGCCCACCCTGTGTAGCTTTCAGGAGTTGTTTCCTCGTGCCCTGTGGACCCCCACCTTTTTTCTTTCTCTCTTTTTCTTTTTCTTCTGTGAGAGTGTGTCAGTTTGTTTCTGAGGATTGCACCCATGGGTGCTCTACTACTGAGCTACATCCCAGTTTTTTATTTTTTAGTTGAGACAGGATCTTGCTAAGTTGCCAAGGCTGGCCTTGAACTTGCGGTCCTCCTGCCTCAGCCTCCTGCCTTGCTGGGATTATAGGCTGCACCACCACTCCCAGCCCTGTGCCCATTTTTGTTTTGTAAGGGCTCCTTTTCCCTCATTTGTCATTTATCTTGCTGGAAAAGTGGAGAAAGACTGTTTCTGTGGGTCTTTATAGCATCTTAGCCTAAGCAACTTACGGTGGAGGAGCCCTCGGTTCAGGCTGGCAGAGATCAGAGGAGGCCATGTGCAGGAGGGAGTGCTTGCTAGCAGTGCCCTGGCTTTGGCAGAGATGGCAGTTTACAGAGGGTCCCCTACAAACACCTGTACACTGTTTGCTGAACACAGCCTCCTGACCCTGTGAAGCGGGCAGTGACCAAGCTTTGTAGTGGGAAAACAACTCCTTGGTGTCATTAGTCACTTGCCAAGAGCACACTGCTTCTCAGAAGGTGGCAAAACCAGGGCAGTGCTAGCCCCATCCCTGGGCACATCCAGCTCACCACAGCAGTGGAGGCTCGGTGAGTCCCTGTACCCCATGTTCCACA